>VURO01016973.1:3273-13330 GCA_015108175.1 Pelvicachromis taeniatus
GTGGGGGGAGGGATTTAAAAAAAAAAAAAAAAAAAAAGTAAAGTCTACGTTTTCAAAAATACCCAGGTACGTGTGGACATAGACTAAGATCTGATTCTGGGAAGTGTTCTGGGAAGAAGGAAAAATCTGCACCCTATGACCTGAGAGGTCTGACTGGACTGTAGACCGTGAGCATGCCAGAAATATACCAGGGGGCTAAACCCCTGAGTGCTTTCTGAACTAATAGAACAACTTTAAACTCTATACTGGGAGTGAATAAAGTGCCTTCAGTACTGGGGTAACGTGCTCAATTATTTGTGTACCTATATTACAACCAACGAACAAGCCAACCAACTTATTATAGATACTGCTGATCTCACCTCATTGTGTATAAAGCACATCTGACCACAGAATCAATTTCTTTCATTCTAACCTCTACACCACGATATAAAAGACCAAAGACATGTCAAAGGAAAAGATCGGAGACATTCACAAGGACGGGAAACAAGACCATCAGCTAGCAGTTTTGTAAAAAGGTAACAACTGTTGGTGCGATTATTCTAACATGGATGTAATGTAAAATGACCATCAGTTGCCCTTGTTCATTTTAAAAGATGAAAAAGGTTCAATAAAATACCATAACAATTTTTTTACACCAATTCCAATGATTTGTTAGTGGAAGCCAAATGCAGTATGTCATTAATGTAAATGAAGGTCATAGTACTGTGCTGTCAGCGTTTTCTTTCTTTGTGCTTTCTCTTTCAGTCTTGCTGACTCTCAATTGGGGGTGGGCACTTTAAGGACTAGCTCAAGCAACCATTTTTCTGCCAAATTGTCATTGCCTGTTGTGTGGTAATCAGGCTCCTTTTTTCTTGTAAAATTCTATGTATGTTTCTTCTACTAACATTTCAGTCACCTGTTCAGTTGGCTACAAATTCTTAAATCTTGTGTCCAGTATTTACCTGCTGTCTTAGGCTGGTTTGGTTTTTCAAAGAAAGGATTTATCTCCACTTACCTGTTGTTTTTTTTTCCCCCTTCAGTTAAGCAGTGTTAAACATGACTCCATGATCCAAATTGTGAAGCAACAAAAAGAACCATTGACACAACATCAAGCAACATAAAAAAAAGAAGAATTTGCATCAAATTGGATATGTGCAAACATAACAGAGATGTTGACAGTGCTGTCACACTCCTCCAACGCCTTCTTATAAACAGCCCACACTTGTCATCTTTTTACATGACAAACTGGATCTAACATTGAAATGACAACTAGATGACATATGACACAATGAATATTGCAATGGAAATTAGATTTTTGTCATGTAAAAACTGTTTTATTACTAAAAAACAAATTCATGAATTAGCTGTTATTATTGTGATACTCATTGGTGATATGCACACTGTGTTCTTTTGCCTTGATGTGCCCCCCAGCAAAATTGTATTGGACTTTTTTTTTTGCTTTGCTTTGTTTTAATTTAATTTTCTTTCTTTTTCTTTCTTTTTTTTTTTACTTGCTATATGGCTATTGTTTCGGCATGTAAAGTAATTGCTATGCATATCTAACATAGTGCCAGTTTTCAAATGCCCCAGTTTTAACTTACCAAGCCAAAAAAATCATGATGTAGAGTACCTATTGTATCCAAACATCACCAAGTCCCACAGGAGGACTCTTATATGAAATCTCACTATTGTTGCAACTGGGGCAGCGAGAATGCCAAAGAACAATTTTCTCAACAAAGGCTAACAGTTTTGACAAAATGGTGGCATTTGCCAGCCTAGAAATGTAGATTTCTTCAACCCACACCATAAGCCATGATAAATTAAGGCTATTTGGAGTAACCAATAAAGGAAAATACCTACTTAAAATATACCTATACGAGTTTTCATATAGGTTTACTTAGTGGATGTTGAGTACAAAGTAAAAGACTGTTCCCTTATTTAAAAGGTGTCACCACAGCAGATAGCTCTCAATATTTGATCTTGCCAGTTTTCACAACAGATGCTCCTCCCAACATAATCCCAAAGGCATTTGGGTCTCCTTTTGCATGTTAGGAAAATGTGTAAACCACTACAGTGTGGGGTTACAAAGTAAAGACTAAGCAAACTGAAAAGTACAGGTAGTTGCAGGAAAAAAAGAAAAACATCCTGGAAACTTTTACATCCGCTAGTTTTATATCCACTGAATAACCAAGTGGTCAAGATCTGCTTGGATACAAAAGTCATCACACACACACACACACACACACACACACACACACACCAGTGGCCCTTACATCAATCACTACAGTTCTGACGTATTGAAAGGCCGTAGTCACATACTCAGAGCTGTAACGACAGATAAGAGTTGACTGATTGCTGTATGTTTGTGTGCGTCATCCACATCCCATTGATCTTTTGTAAGAGCATATGTCTCTGGCTGTGTATATTCAAGAAAAGATTATTGTATAGCACACGGGGGTGCTGTTGTGTGGCTGAATGCTCATGTAAGTGTGTGCATACAAACACTAGAGGGGCTTTTCTGAATGTCATCCGGAATGAGCAAGAGGCTGCTTCTGCCAGTGGCACCGCTGTGGTCTCCACGGTAACCAGTGTTAAAATGCTGCTCCAAGGAGACACTGGGGTAGGTTGGCATTATGGGATGATGAGCTACACTAATACGTCAGAGAGCACATGAGAGATGAAACATTGTTCTAATGTTAGCAAAACTACAACTGGCCAGACAAGACATCTATTCCATTAGCAGCAAATGTCTTACAAATCTGCTCTTTTATTTTGGATTGACCATCTCCTGCACTGACAGCAGTGTCAAACCAAACTGTCTGCTCTGTCTAACCAAAACCAAAATAAGTTTTACGGGACAAATCTGTTGGAGTCATTTCAGTAGAGCAGCACTCAATTGAACACTAGAAAAGTGAATATTCAAGACCGCGTTTGCCAGCTGTGTTATACATGCATAACGCACAAAGTTGCCAACTGCTAGTGGCAGCCCATTCTCCAGAGACCCCAATTAAGAACTGCATTTATTTACATATGTACAACTTAACCACAATAACAAATAGTATCTTATTGTTTGCTTGAGAACTTTTCAACATGTCCAGGTGACTCTAGCATACCCACAGTTCTGCATTGGCTACAACAATATGAGATGCAATGAGTTCATGGACCTCTTTTAAAGAAGGAGCAGCAAAAAAAAGGTTGAACTGATGAACTTGAGTAATTCTCAAGTTTGTGGGCCAATTTGAACCGTTTTGTTCTTTGTTTTCACTGATGCGTCTCCTTTACACTGGCACGTTTATGTTTGGTTTAACACATTGGTTAGGTTAGGGCAGCAGAACTGTGATTATAATGAACCGTAAAACCAGTGGAAACTGCTATTGTTGACCAAAGACAAATGAGGAAGAGAGGGGGCATGGATGTAGTCAGGGATGACATGCAGAGGGTTGGTGTACAGCGAGAGGGAAACAGATGATCCCCTGTGGGGACTCATAAAAGAAAGATTTGAAAGAAGAAGAAGAAGACAACATTAACCTTACATAATCTAAAATAACACTTAACAATATTGCTGAATTTAAATGTAACCCAGTGATCCTCTGCGAGCGTCTGTGAGTAAGACACTGGCTTTGAAAAGCTGGGGAAAAAAAGTAGTAATATTTTATTTTTACAGTTTGAAAAATGCATAAAATGAGAACGTTTGCACATTTTTCTTTTTGCTTTCTTTAAAACTATATTATGAGCTTTGGTACAGCTATTATCAGTCATACACTTAAGATACAGACTGACCAACAATGTTTAAAAGCTGTTATGTACCTTCAAATTTCTTGGAATCAAAAAGTACTTATAGTTCTTTTAAACAATGCCTCAAAAAGATGTTGGAACATTGTGTAACTAAAAATAGACTGACAGACAAATTTGAAGCACATAACAAATAGATTACAACAAATCACAATTTTAGTTATCGTCAGGGGTATTAAATCACTCCGTCTCTCAAAAACACCACAAAACTTATCACACATGACACCTCACAGACCGATGAACAAATGAGCTTCCAGTAACGGACTGGAACAAAGTTGGAAGCAGCCAGCAGTTCCGAAGCACATCAAAGGAAACATACAAGAGAACTGCACATACCCATATTCTCCAAACTGTGCTGAAAACACAGGTACATTGTGATATCTTCAAAAGAAATGGATTCAAACAATGGCCGCTGTACTGTATGAGTCCGCAGGGTATTGTCTCCCCCACCAAATGACAAATATTAATTTTCATCAGACAATTCGCCCTCTATCTCTCACTCCTGCTGTCTGTCTGTGTATGTGTGTGCGTGCGCTTGCATGTGTGCATGTGTACGCATGTGTGTGTGTGTATGTCTGCTCCTCTTGGCCTTTCCTCAGCTGTGGACCCCTGGGATACAACGGGCTGCTATTTGAAGCCCAGGACCTAGTTTCACTACTACCATGGGCTCTGTCTTAGATGCACATTTAAAAAAAAAAAAAAAAAGAATGAGACAGAAGGAGAGTTGTGACTGAAATTAAACTGCTAAGTGTACAGTTAGAGAGTTTGTCTCACTAGACCAGCCTATGTCAAATTAATAGAAATCAGGTCAATCTAATTCAAACATCAAAATAACATAGATTACCCATGTGATGAGTTACTGACAGTGTTGGGTGTAAAGTGCTAATGTAATGACAAACTTATAACACACACACACTTATAAACCATCAGATGGTAATAAAGAGAGGGCAGTAAGTCAGAGCTGAGAGGATTGCACAACCAGAAGGCATCACAGTCAGTGTCAGAACGACTATCCAGGATGACACAAAGATCTGTACATCAAAAAGAGGGACAAAGCTTAGTGAATACCTCAGGCAGCAGAAACACGAGAATGCATATACTATATGCTGCTGATATGTTGTCTAATTGGTAACCTGTGCTATTTAAAAGATCTTTAAATTGCACTGTGGATTCTATTGCTTTTAACAGCCATTTTCATAGGGGAAAATGTGGCTGTACGGAAGACACCAACTTTTCTGCAAACAGTCGCCATTAACTCCCCAAGCAGCAGTGAAACTTGAAAAAATGCAATGCAAACAAGAAACTGACCAGTGGATTACCACTGCAACCATCATTTCAAACAGCACAACTTTCACAGTTTGACTAGTGCTTTGCGAGTAGTTTGAGAGCATTTGCAGACCTGTTAGACTCTTGCATGCAAACAACGGTTGACTGCAGCAACCTGCTAGCAACCAAAGCAATTACGAAGCAATTATTGTTGAATATTTCTACCTTTTTGCGACCAGTTTCACGCTACAAACTGCCAGCAATCCATCAAATCACCAAGCAGTTATGGAAAATACATTTTTCCCCTTGTGACTGGTGGTTTCCAGATGATCTCAAACATGTCACGGAGGCCTAAATGAGCTCAACGGAGCGCCCTCCCTTCCAAAAGTAGGTGGTAACAGTCCAGCATACAAAACTGACATAACAGTAATGAACTGCATGTCATTGTAAGCTAATAATGGGCTTAACCTGCTGCAAAACCGAAATGATTGGAACACTATTTTATTTGTTGTGTTTTCTTTTAAGTTCAGAAGTTACACATTCATCATCTAGTTTCAGTTCCTGATGTAATTATTAAAAAATATTACTCGATGGCATATATTCAATATACTGTATATCCAGCACACACGCACGCACGCGCACACGCACACGCACACTCTAAAAGTTTTAATAATAGCAGTAAATATTATAAATCAATTCTGATCATGTCACTCACATTCTTTGTTCCATTCTTCCTCAGTCATTAGAAAATACTGCTGAATTTGTCCTCGGATATGACCTAACAGCTGATTTGCATGACTAAGAGTGTAAATTTTGTGGTCCTTTCAGTCTCTGCGATTGCTTAGTACTGTAATTGTGCTTCTGCGGTGCAGTCATGGCGCTTTCTAAATGAATGAGCTGAAGGAAAACAAGCTTATTTCCTTTCTGTGACATTAATAATTTGCCATGCCGAGTATAGTTTCATTATTTAATAAAATAAAAAAAATAAAAAAATGCTGCCTTGAACAACACGTACTCATGATAGAGGAAGAATCTAACCAAAGCAGCTGCAGAGATGGGTAAGTGGGAGAAGAACGAGAGAGATGATAATACGAGTTGCAGGAGGATGAGGCGACTAAAGGAGGCATTAATATGCATTGTTGTAGACATTCCATGTAAATAGCCCTTTCTCCCTTTGCTCATCTTGGTTTCCTGTTTTTATACAGACACACACAGCCACGAGTGCAGGTACATGCAGGAGACAGCCATTGTTGTCAGTCTCTGGTGCATCAAAACCAATATCAGTTCCCTCCAAATTAATTACCAGCCCTCGCCCTGGCCTGCTTCTGTAATAAGTCTCTCAGGGAGCACAAGTGATGGGCTATACTGTGTCCTGTTCCTCCCTCCACAGGCCTGACAGCTATTTCCCCCTCAACTGTGGTCTTTCAACGCCTAAAACAACCCACCTCCTCACCACCACTTCCCTTCTGCCCCCACGCTGCTTGAGAAAGGATGAACCTGTGAGACAATCACTCCCGGAATTGGCTTTGTGTCAAGGAGAATTAAGTCATGTTCCATAATGGGATCAGCACCACAGAAACAGCCCCCACGTGTTATGCACTGGCACACTGTGGATGTAAAACGACTTGTTGATTATCAGTGTGCGTAGATCAAATATTCGGTCACAGTGTGGCAGGATATTAATATGAAGAAATGGCTTTGATGGTTCAGGGTGCAGCAGCGATGAGACCTGGATCAGTCAACCTGCTGGCTACTTGCTAAACACACCATTATACAAACTGCAGTGGAGTTTCTTCACATTGATGCACAAACCTGCCAGCAATGTACCAAACCCAAAAGCCTTTAGTTCTATGGCTGCTAAGGTATGAAATCTGATATCCAAGCTTCGACAGCCAAAAATGTCGGTGTGTAAACTAAGCACTCAGAGATGTTTCCACACATAAAATCTGTAAAAAAAAAAAAAAAATGTCCTTCATAAGCTGCAGGAAACAGCAAGTTTTTTTTTTTATAAGTGTAAAAATTTAAGTTTTTAAGCGCTCTTTAAAAAAATAAAATAAGCTTAGTATTAGCAGAAACATGAACTACAATCTTATGTTTGGAGGAGTTTTCATTAAAACACAAACCACGTTTAAAACTGAAGACTACAGTTTTCTCTTCAGTTTAAAAAAAAAAATGATGTATGGAGTCTGAGATGTGCAAGCAGCTTCTATGATATAAAAGAATGACACCCTCTGTAAAAAAACAAACAACCATTGTGCCTTTAAAGTACAGACAGGGCTCTGTGTGCGCAAACACTGTTTTCATTTGATGTTTAAAATCTATAACTGTTAGCCACTTCTAAAGAAGAAAAGTTGAAGTCTGCAAATTGTGTCTGAAGCACAGGAAAACAAACGTCTTCGGTGAACGTCTTCTATCTGCAGCATGCAAAGTCTAGGGATTCCTGCATACATGCATTCAGATATTTTAAATGAACTGTGATAGTGCCCATCTTAGTACATGGACTAATTATTCATTTTTTTAATATTACATATATAGTCTATTTTAGAAGATGTGTATTAAATGAACTATGAAGAAAATGGGTAATTTACTTGAAGGTTGATTTGACAAGCATATAAAAGACTAAGCGTAAATATATTATTATATTAATCTGAGGTCTGTAATTTTCTTTTCATTTGGGGTTACTCTGTTCACATTTTAACTAAATATACACTCACTAGTCACTTTGTTAAATGGTAGCAAATCAGTGTATTTAGCCATGTAGACATATTCAATGTGATTTTCTGAAGTACAAAATGAATCAGAATGGGGAAGAAAGGTAATTTAAGTGACTTTGATCATGGCATAGTTGTTGGTGAAGTATTCAAAAAAACAAAACTGCTGATCTACTACTGGTATTTCCCCACAACTTCTATAGACTCAGTGAATGAGAAAATATCCAGTGAGTTCATGTAATGTTGATGTCAGAAGCCAGAGGAGACTGGCCAGAGTGCTTTCAGCATATAAGAAGGCAACAGTACCTCCAATAATCATTACAACAAACGCATGCGAAGAGCATTTCTGAGTACACATCTCTGCATGTTGACCTTGAAGCAAGTGGACTGCAGTGGCAGAAGATGGCACCAGGTGCCATTTCAGCCAGTTGAGAAACAGGAAACCGAGGTCAATATTTGCACAGACTCAGCAAAATTACTTAGATTGGAAAAAAGTTTCCTCATCTAATGTCATGGTCAGACTTTGACATAAGCAACATGAAAGCACAAATTCATCATGCTTTGTATCAACACTTCAGGCGTTGATGGTGTGAAGATATTTTCTTGGCCCCTTAGAAGCAACTGAGAATTTTTTAAAGGCTACAAGCCTGCCTGAGTACTGTTGCGCTCCATGTTCATCCGTTTATGACCAGAGTGTTCAAATCTTCTGATAAACGCTTCCCGTAGGATAGTACGTCATGTCACGAAGCTCAGATTGTCTCAAACTGGCTGCTTGAACAATGGTTTCCCTGTACTGAAAGGGCCTCCACAGTCCCCAGATCTCATGACAATAGGGAACTTTGGGAATATGGCAGAACGGGAGGAGTTTCACAGCAAGGATGTGGAGCCAACAAATCTCCAGCAATTGAATGATCTCTAAGGGATGCTACCAGGACCTTGTTGAAAGAAAGAAAGTTTTCAGGCAAATGGGTAGTAGCAAGGTGTACTTAACAAGAACACAGAAAACAAAAACGCAAATGCTTTTAAAAAATATATATAAATAATAAAAAGGGGGCTCCTTACTTTTCACTTAGGCTGTTAACCGGCTGACTCCAGTGGCAGTATGGGGGGGGGCTGTTCCTTACTCTAATCCTCATGTAGCAACGGCAAGGATTTCCAATACTCCATAAATTCAGAGCTTATCTCCAGACAGTGACTAGTAAATGGTAAGCAATGCTATCAATCATGGAGCTCCCTGCTGTGTGATTCATAGTAATGTGTTTCCATTTAAAATTCCCCCAGGGTGGAAGAGAGAGGAAAGAGAAGAGGAGAACAGCAAGTCTCTAGGCATCAAATTCCCCACAACAATCAATATGTGGAGCTCAAAACAGTCCATGCCTCAGTCGACCCAAGGAAAATAAATGTATTAAGGTAAGGAAATGCTTTAAAGAGAAAGGAAACATGTTTGTGTGAAAAGAGAATAATCGGGGATGAGGCATCAAAGTAAAAAAGTGCTGGGAACATCTGGAAACATGGCTACTTAAATTAAAAGCCAGAGTGGGTCAGCTTTGAAATGCAGTGTCGCTAATGGTGCATTAGTTCAAAGACAGCAAAATTGAGGTCTATTATGGAAAAGAAGCAAAAGAGTTGGATAATGAGATAACAGCGATAGCGGATAAAAGGTGGCTTCAGGACAACCTGGGCGACAGTCTGGGTGAATTTACGGACTTGTAAATTATTTTATTTTCATCACCAATGGCACTGAACACACTGAAAAAAATAGCATGTAGGTTTAACTTAATTCAATTGTGGACATTGGTTGCACACATATGTTTTGCTTTGGCAGAAACTTAAAAAATTGAGTTAAATTAACACAAGTTATTCACTTTCAATAAACCTATGAATTTTGTGTTGATAAAATGTGAATGAAACATGTTTTGATGAAGTAATTTGAAGTCTTGGATTATTTTATCCTTTCATAATTTTCTCACTTTAATCCAACACTATTGTGTAACTTTTACCCAACACTACTTGGTCATTTAAATACTACATGTTACCTTTGTTTAACAAGTTGGTGTTATATTCTAGTATCAAGTACACATTTTTTTAATGGAAGCTTTATAACATATGGTATTGTTGTCTTTCAAGATGGTAACATGTGTGTGTGTGTGGGGGGGGGCGGGACTAAAAGGTCTAATTTCTATGCCGTGATTGAGTTGACAAAACACAGAAAGACTCAATCACGGCATAGAAATTAGACCTTTTAGTCCCGTCCCCCCCCCCACACACACACACACACGTTACCATCTTGAAAGACAACAATACAAAAC
>VURO01016980.1:11688-27983 GCA_015108175.1 Pelvicachromis taeniatus
GTTGTGTTGTTTTTGTTGTTGTTGGGTGGTGTGTGGGGGGGGGGGGTTTTGGTTTTTTTTTTTTTTTTTTTTTTTTTTTTTTTTTTCCCAGGCGTATCAGGTAGCAGCTCACTCTCTGAAGCCCGGTGCCTAGGTGAAGTAGCTGGGTTGGCACTGGCACCGCCTCTGTTGATCCAGATATAATTAAAAAGTGATAAGTGGCCTGGCTGCCATCCCTTCCCGTTTTCTTCCTCCACCTGCAAAGGGTATTACGGCTACAATAGTAGGTGAAGTAGCTGTAAAGCCTCCACCTGTTTGTTCTGAATCATTGACTTGGCTGATCCCACATTCAGATAGAATTGGCTACACGAGGAGCTTGGAGAGCTTCCGTGGGAAACAACAGACCACGCACTTCCCTATCTGAGGATATAGAAAGACGATGATAAGTGATGATGGCGTAACTATAGACACTGGTTATATATGTCCTTATCAGAAAAGGCATTATAGCAGACTCGTGAGCTCCACGAGAATAAAGGGATACTTTTGACCGTGTGCTTATTGAATGAAACAAAAATGACTTTTAGAAACTGAAGTACTCCATGATTTTGTCCCTCAGGAGAGAACAATATCCTGCAGATCATGGTGAAGGTGGTGAAAGGGGTGCGTCCAGACCTGGGAGCAGTGCCACGATGTCGACCTTCAGCCTGCACAGGTTTCCTGACCCTCATGCAGCGATGCTGGGCCACAAAGCCTGAAGCCAGACCCAGCTTTCAGGGTGCGTTGTGCCTCTGCCTGGTAACACACAGTGGTCAACCCTCTTTCCTGATAACATTACAGAAAGCACTATAGGAACTAGCTTGTCCCTTGTACTGCACACTGCGTTCCCTTACTGGCTGTGTGAAATGCAGTGCTATGGCGCTCTTCTTCCTTTTTGTATTGCATAATCCCATCCCTGCTATTAATGCAACCTGACCTTGAGACTTTATTGTTACAGAAATCACATCTGAAGCGGAGGAGCTCTGCTCTAAACCTCAGGAGGAACCCAAATCACCAAGGTTATCATCATCTGACCCAGAGCCCATGACCCCTAAAGCACTCACGGGTGACCAGGTACGATATGACAATGAAACATTTACTGCTTTTACATGAAAAAGCTACATTTGTCAGTGACTGATGGGTTGTTTTTTTTTCCCTATGGAAGACATAGCCATGTATTGTCACAAACATTTTGTTAGCCTGAATGTAATTAGTGACCACTAATAGCTCACAGTGGTTTTATACTTTAGTCTCTCTTAGCTGATCTGTTCTTCCATTAATGTGTAACTACTCATCCAGGCAATGAGAGGCTTATCTTTACAGTGCTCCAGACACAATTCTCATGTTTGATCCTGACCTATCGTTGCATCACATGCGAGGAATGTAGACTGATGGCATTGTTAAAACTCAATGTGCTGTCGTGTACGTGACTGGAAACAAACATCCCGTTCACCGGAATTGATGGCTCTTACTCAGTAGTGTTTAGATTAATCAGCTGTGTGAACTTTCACACCCATTCAAGAGATTTCAACAAAGTTTTACGACGTATGTGTTACACACTGTATACTGTGACATAATGTCAAACTGCATGGTGAAAGACTACCCTACCTGGCTTTTATGCTCTACAGGTTAATGACAACAAGCCAGTGCGTCCAAAGTCAGCCATGTTGCCAGAAAAGGATTACAGCCTGTCAGAGCTTCTGAGCCAGGTGGATTCTGGGATCTCTAGGAGTTTTGATCGAGTGAAAGAGGACAGCTGCCACAGCAAAGAGAGCACCTGCAAGAGACTGTCTGGGATTTCCTCTGCAGACTCTGCCTTCTCATCCCAAGACTCTATCACGCTGTCTTTTGAGAAAGAAGGCACATATGGTAAGAGTGCATTAAAGACCTCTCCTGTGAATTATATGAAATAATACGAAAAAAAATGTATCATTATGTATTATTTTGGTCAAACCGATCCTTTTCTTCCTTACTGCTCAGATTCTGCTGATGTCCAGAAACGAAAACTGTGTGAGGCCATCAGGAACAAAGACACTGCCAAGCTGATGAAGATCCTCCAGCCTCAGGATGTTGACCTTCTCCTTGATGAAGGAGACAGTTTGCTCCACCATGCCATCAACTTGGTTAATGAGGAGGCTGTCAAATTCCTCCTTCTAAACAACGCAAATCCTAACCTCGCCAACGGCCGTGGCTCCACACCCCTGCACCTGGCCACAGAGAAGCATCTGAAGTCACTGGCAGAACTTCTGCTCGGCCGGCGCAGCACCAACGTGAATGCCAAAGATGAGGACCAGTACACAGCTTTGCACTGGGCAGCCCAAAATGGCGACGAGGCAATCACACGCCTGCTGCTCGACCGGGGGGCGGCCATCAACGAGACCGACGGACAGGGACGCACACCAGCTCACGTGGCCTGCCAGCATGGCCAGGAAAATGTGTTCAGGGTGCTGCTGAGCCGTGGTGCTGATGTTCAGATCAAGGGCAAGGACAACTGGACGGCGCTCCACTATGCTGCCTGGCAAGGGCATCTGGGCATCGTCAAACTGCTGGTAAAGCAAGCCGGCGCCGACGTAGATGGTCAAACGATGGATGGCCGCACACCGCTGCATCTGGCATCTCAGAGGGGGCAGTATCGAGTGGCACGGATCCTGATTGAGCTGGGAGCGGATGTCCACATGACATCAGCTGGGTTAAAGACACCGCTCCATGTGGCGGCTGAAACGGGTCACACCAGCACCTCTCGGCTCTTGATCAAACACCAGGCAGACATCAACACCCAGAGCGCCCACGGACTCACTCCCCTCCACCTAGCCTCCCAACGGGGCCACCTGCCCACAGTCAAGATGCTGATAGAAGAAGGGGCAGACCCCTACAAAGCTAACAGTGCCCTACGCACCCCCTGCCACATGGCGGCAGAGGGCGGACACTGTGAAGTCCTGAAAGAGCTGCTCAATCACTGTCCAGATGGTGGCAACCTGTCAGATGAGCAGGGCCTCAGCCCTTTACACCTGGCTGTGCAGGGCGGACACTCGAACATCATTACTATGCTGCTGCCGCAGGACTGCCAGGACTTAGCTACAGAGAGCTCTGTGCAACCAGCAGCTGAAAAGCCCGCACCAGCAGAATCTAGGCACCACCAGAGGAAAGTTGTCATTCTCAAACTGACGGAGCACAACGACAAAGACTGCCCGCAATCCATCAGTGCACACTGTGCCTCCGCTCCATGCTAACAGGAGCAAAAACACTGTACAGGACTGTTTTGTTTTTCCTGCTAATCTTCTGCTGCCTCAGAAATGGGCATGGGATAGTATTCGTCTTTTTCTTTTTTTTTTTAATTGCGCCCTACAAGCACTGTAATATTGCTGTAAATACACACTGTAAATAGAAAGTATTAATACCATTTTGTGTTTGAATTAAAAACTTTGTTTACTTTTTTACCTAACAAGCACATTTTGGTTTCTTTTTGTTTTGTTCGTAGGTAACAAGCATGTTGTGTTTGTTAGCTAGGGAGCCTGTGTCCTTTTACATGACCATTAATGCAGCTGGCATGCCTGTAAGTTATTTTTAATAGATTCACAAAAACTGACTCATTGAATGCTGTAACTCCTCACAGCCATTTTAAGCTTTTAGAAAACGAAAAAAACATTCAGTGTTCTTTAACTTGTTACATATCATCCATTAAACCTTCGAACATCTTTTGTTGGACCG
Organism: Pelvicachromis taeniatus; assembly: GCA_015108175.1. Classification (NCBI taxonomy): domain Eukaryota; kingdom Metazoa; phylum Chordata; class Actinopteri; order Cichliformes; family Cichlidae; genus Pelvicachromis; species Pelvicachromis taeniatus. The sequence continues at coordinate 15,412 of VURO01016980.1, forward strand.
TGGTGTTTGTTTCAAAGATGTGGCCTACGTTTTGGCATGTTGAAGTTTTCTTTTCCTTTTTTCATTTTGTAAGAAAGAGAATAAAATGAAAGGAAACACGTAGATGGACATGTATGAAAAGTCAGACGTGGCAAGAACAAACTAACAGATTTAATTCACTCAGTTTACTCATTCAAGATGGAAAGGAAAACTTTGATAGCATCAGCACTCAAATTCAAGAAGTGCTTTCTGAGACGGTTCTCTCGACAGCTCGTGTCGTGTCTCGCAGACGGTGTGTCTCCGCCGTCTGCGCCACCTGCACGTGTGCAGGCACTATAAGCCTTTATGTCAGGCGCAGTTGGCGTGTCTGCATCTGCAGCCTCACCTGGAGTGTTATTATTATTTTTATGCCTCAGCTCTGCTGAGGAGCACATTCAGCTTGGCGCAGACCATGGGAACTGGCCCTGAGGGGGATCACAGGCTCCAAGATGATGGATGAGTGAGAAGGGGCGCTGATGTGCTACCCGCAATTCCAGCCTGTTGGCTAATTCCTCAGACCACTTTAACTTTTCATCATAGTCTAAAGCCAACATGCCGCTGCTGATGCCTCGAGGGCTCAGCTTTTTGTAACCAGAGAAACAGTGCGGGTGGTTGATGCTTATAATTGTTCTGGGTTTTTTGTTTTTTTTTAAGCTCATGTTTGCAGAGACCCAGAAAATTAGTATGTTAAATATCTGCGTGGTGCCTCTGCTTTGTGTACATAGTGTTGCCTGGTGATGCGTCTCATCTTCAGATAATGTCCTCTCATTGCTCAATCACAGAATCTATTTCCTGTTATGAGTCCTGTTGTTTGATTAGCTGGGAGGTTAGGTTTGTGTTGGACAATAGCTTACAGTACTGCACTGTCCCCCCCACCCCACCCACACACACACACACGAATACAGATTAATGTGGTTTAAAACACTCAAAATAACTGCTAGCAATGTCAGGATAATTTTAGGCCTTGTTATTTTTAGAGTTTGTTTTGTAGGTGTTCTCTGTTGTCCCATATATTAAGCAATGTGTGAAGTTATGTGAAGAATGCAACACATATAAATCGCTGACTTGAGCTTCATGAATGTCAGCATTTTCAACTTGTTCAAACCAGAAGTGGCCCCGTTGAGATCTGCAGAAATTTCATAGGCTGACATAAAATGTGAGGAACGCCAGCTTCAAATGTCTGTACGAGGAAGCTTTGAATAACGGACATTATTACACTACCCAAAACTGTCCAACCTGTTAACATCTACAGCACTAAAACATAGGTCAATGTGTTCATTAGACAAAGATGTCTAGCCACCCATTTCCTTCTGCTTGTTCAATTCAGGGCTGCAGGGGAGCTGAAGCCTATACCAGCTGCCAAAGGGTAAGAGGCAGGCCCTTCTGTGTGAAACTGCCCATTCATGGGCAATTTAAAATAACCAGTTAACCTAACCCCACTAACTGCATGTCATTGGACAATGGAAAGAAGCCAGGGTACCTAGAGTCAGATGACGGATTCAAACCTAGGACCTTTTTGCTATGAGGCAATGGCAGTAACAGCACTACCCTTAATGCTGCCCAAGCAATGTATGTTTTATCTAAATTAGTTCATCTTCAGTTACTTAACAGCAATTAGCATTGTATTCTTCAGCCCTGGTGTTACTGAATGCTGACGAGGCAATTAAACAGTGCGGACTGACTCCAGGTTAAAGAGCATGCAAGACAGCAATAAAGACAGAAAGAAGCAGCATTCTGCAAATAACGCCAACAAATTTTTGCATAATATGCAGATACACAGTGATCATTAACATTCAAAAAAAAATTTTATTTAACCTTAAATCTTGTCCCAATGCACCCTCCCGTCTAAAGTCCTCAAAACACTGGAGTCGAGGCCAGAAAAGAGTAACTAACTGTCTAACTGATTAAATGCCTCCTCTCAAATAACCCCTGTCCAGTCTCACAACAACACCGGTTTCCAAACACCAGTCACTGTGAACCAAATGGTTACACAATGCAAAGAATCCCATGTAAAATACTTGGAAAAAAAGACACTAAAATCCAAAGATTAGAACGTTATCTGGCCCTAAACAAAGATTACGAATTGGCAGGATGCCTCTTAACTGTCAGAGACAGAACGCAGAGATAAATCGCAACCAAATACAGTCTCAAGGAACACTGACCCCAACCGGTCGCAGCAGATGGCCGCCCCTCCCTGAGCCTGGTTCTGCTGGAGGTTTCTTCCTGTTAAAAGGGAGTTTTTCCTTCCCACTGTCGCCAAAGTGCTTGCTCATAGGGGGTCATATGATTGTTGGGTTTTTCACTGTATGTATTATTGTAGGGCCTACCTTACAATGTAAAGCGCCTTGAGGCGACTGATGTTGTGATTTGGCGCTATATAAATAAAATTGAATTGAATTGAATTGAATTGATATTTATCCATCTCTGTCTTACTTTATTGTGATACTTGGCTGAACTGTGAATTTTGATTCTTTTGGGAGAGTTGTGCTTTAACGTCTTCCTGTTCACAGGCCCGGACAGGAAACTCACAGGCAAAGAGCTTTAATCGCAGCTTTAACTGTGTTTTTTTAAGAAGCACAAAGTCTCTGACTCATCGCTGTATTCTTAATGAACCGGTGGGACGGCCATTGCAGCACCGGTATATTATTATCGCTAAAGCATTACCGGGTGCACCAGTTTAGATATAGATAAATATAGATATAAGGTTTAATTTTGAACATGTTAAAATAATACCAAAATAAAGCCTGTATTTACAGATATACACACACATATACACACATATAGTGTGTAAGTAGTGGGTCAAAGGCCATTCTGTCTCCCTATAAATTGCAAAAAGACATGTTTGTGCTGCTTTTAAACTGGGTCATGCTTGGACACAATTCAGTTTATCACTCAATCTGTTCCACAGCTTCACTCCTCACACACACACACACACACACACACACACACACACACACACACACACACACACACACACACACACACACACACAGATGTTTTTTTAGCAAAGTAAGGACATGGTCGGAATGAACTAGATCTGTGAATTTTAACATCACCCCAAACCTCTGCACAATAATTTGAACGGTGAGACCAGTAAACAGTAGAAAACAGAGTGATTTGTGCTCTACAATGTGTTTTGTTTTAATAACTCAATATTAGAATGCCTTTTGAAACTTTATGCATGTTTAATGAAATGTCAAGCTTATTTTATACCCCTTTTTCATTCTCCCCATCATCTATATGTATCTGAACTTGTGTGTTACAATTAGAGAATAACATCATTTTTGTTTTACTTAGTTTTAATGAGTCTTTCTGTCAAGTTATTTCTTATTTCACACAGTTCTGGATCCGTTAGTTCCTTTAAACTCCACATAATCTTTCCTGTTAAATAATTTCTCAGCAAATGTAAAACCACCCCCCTGACCACAGACTATTTTGCATCGCTGTATCATCAAAAAAGGTGACGATACGCATGCTGTAGCTAAGTAGCTAAGCTCTAATTCAGGAATCTGGTATATAAATCAGGACAGTGAGCAAAAGAGAACAGGCATTTGCAGACAGGAGGAAGCTTTGATAGCCAAGCTCACTGGGCCCAGGTGTAGGTCATGCAGCCAATAGCTCCTTTAATCAGCTCCTGTAAAACAAAGCACAGCACAAACCACAACACAAAAACCAAAACAGACAACTACGTGTGACAACCCGTAGGAACTAAGTGTCTCTTAGGTGGGAATTCCCATCAGAAACCTGGACAGCACCTTAATAAAAAAAAATCCTTAACCTTGTCCCCCCCTTATTTATACTAGTACATTCAAAATATTTACTCAGTTACAATTTTATCATACTCACCAAATTTACAGCAACAACAACCCAGCCAGCATGTCCAGTTCCACCCCGTGACTCAGCAACTCCACTGCCTGGAGAAGCACTTTTAAAGTTAGTTCGCTGACACAGAATACCACGCATACTTTGTCTTAGCCTTTAAAAGTAAAGTCAGCGCAAACACAGATGAAACATTCGCAATCTATGCTGGTAGTGTCCCATGGAGCCCAGAAGAAGCACAAACGTCTTCCTGGTTGGCAAAAATGGATTTTGTTCAGTAGCAGAGTCTTATACATTTATACCCTTAAACACAACCACACCAGCAAATGATGGAGGCTCTGCAGTCTCTCCCATCAGCACAACTGAAACATGCAGATGCACCATTTTCCCCTGTTTCAAAGAATTGTGAAACCCTGGTGTAAACGAGTTTAGTCAGACTGACATGGCAGAACTGCGTTTCTCTTCAACACTCTGGAAAGACTCGAGTCCCGGGGTACATCGGCTGCCACATCCCTCTTCAGGCGAGGCCCAAAAACAGAAAACTTCAGAATATAGTTGTAAGGCTTATGGAAATCCAGATCCCCTAATTGATCATGGATGTGCTCAGCACCATCTTTAATGTCACACATCACTTATGGAACTTGTCTGCACCAGAGCTACAGTCTGAGTTGGTCTTTCAAGCTACCAGCTCAATGAGCATCAGACCAGTCCCTACTTTTTGCTTTATGCTTACAGGGAAAGACAAACCTGGGGCACTAAATGCAGATTACTCATGCAATGAAGAGAAAGCCAAGGCCCAGGAGAAATGCAGACCTGATCGTCAGCATTTATATTACTCATACTTAGCCTAAACCTTTCCAGGTAATTTTATTGACATTTTACTTTGTTTTTTGTTTTCCAACTGTAATAACGGTACTTCTCTTCAGCTGTGCCCAATCATGAGCCCGCAGAATGCAACTTAAGTGGAAGAGCCGCCAATACCAACAAGTTTTCCTTCAGCATTTGTTTTAGGTGAATTTTAGACCACTTCTAAGCCTAACAGGTACAGAACAGTAGCAGCCTTATATGAACAGGTATAGGCCCAACCAAGCTCAAAACCACACAAATCACAAGGCAAAGACAGCTTGGTGACCATAACTACTTACAAAACAGGGTTTTACGACTCACTACAGCTACTCCAGTCAACTCACAACTCTCTGCTTACCACATGTCAGGGTCCTTTGCAAGTGCAAGCTGGTCAAAAACAAAATGCCGCACCACACGGACACTACCATCACTATTAACCATTTCAAAACAAAAAAGTCCGATTTTGCCTGTCAAGCAAAGTAGATGTGAAGCTAGTTGTTCCACAAAGCTAATTTTGTCACAGCGCAGGAAAACCGAGGCAGACGGGATGATGCATCAAAGAGAACATGTTTGTCAGCCCATCGGTGGTTTACAGCAGGCCCGAGGGGCAGTCGGTACAACACAAACTTAGCTGAGTCGCTCTACCTGAGGAAACTACTAACCAAATCAAGGCAGTGAACAAAGAAGGGAGCTTTTATAACAAAGCTCACTGGCCCCAGGTGTAGCACATGCAGCCAATTCTCCCATCAGCTCCTGCAGAACAAAGCACGGCACAAACCACAGTTTCTAGGGAGCTGTCACAGTTGTTAACATCAAATTTGATCTTATGTCATCACATACTTTAGGAAAATATATGAGATCTTTTTTAAAGATAGTAAGGGTATTTCTACTAGCTGCCATTTATTAGTATTCTGACATATTACAAGCATTACAACAGCGCACGGTTTGTCATTTTAGATTTAATAGATGAACTGTGTATGGGACAAGGCCATGCATCATGATGGTTGTGGGACCATGCCTCTTTGAAGTGTCAAAAGGTGAAGCAAAGAGACCCTCACAAAGATAGATGCAGCCTGTGCCCATCACTCATTCATGCTTATAGTCAAAATATGGGAGATACTGATCTTCCTGGTGTGCTGACATGTACAAGACCCCAGCAAGGTCAAGGCTGTTTGCATGTATCTTTGACCTATACATCTCAGACTGCTGGGTTGCCTGTAAGAGAGCTTGTGCACTACTGAACAAGAAACTAATATCTCTTAAAGGATTTTGCTTGCATTTGCCAACAGTTTGAAGGAAGTCATCATGCCGGCAAAGCTAAAGCTGACCGACCATCATCCCCCTCTCAGCGGCGTGTTGTTTCAGAAGCACAAGTACAGCACAAGTACAAGTGTAACAGGCTGGAAAGGTGTTACCTCTGTCCAGAGGGTTTGTAAAGGTGTAAATCCCAGAAATACAATATGTCCCTGGACTTGAATGCAGACCAGCAGTGCTAATCCCCAGATCTCCGTCATTAATATACCGAAGGAGTAGTTTATTATATTGTTTGATTAATATAAGGGATTTGTATTGTTTGTTCCTGCGTGTCTTGGTTTAAGATGGACCTAAATTAGTTAACTTTGCTGTCTTTACACAGTTTATAGAGCATGTGTAAAAGGTCTGCTGTGACACAGGCACAGCACACGCTAGTATTTATTAAACATGTAAGCATTATACACCGGTGATGTTAACTCATTCTAGGATTACGGGAGCTGAATTGTACCTCTCTAATTCATCCACTTGGGTCAGGTCCACACATGTGTGTCTTTTTTTTAAATGTATATGTATATTTATAACTATACGTCTATATTTATCTATTTATCTATGAATATCTCTGTTTCTGCACTGATTTTATATGAGTGCTTGTTGTTTGTTGTATATTTGCTGCTGTTTCCCTCTGGGATTAATAAAGTTTCTCTGATCCTGATAAACAAATGTTAATTCCAGTGATTGCTGGAACATAAAAAACTGCGTGCATATAATCACCAGTTCAATTGGATTTGTTTTTTAAAGGTTTGCTTTCTTTTCCCTTTTGCGTCCCTTGGAAATGATAAATCTACCGCCGTCTTTGCTGTCGTGGAATTCTCCAACAGCATTCAGGAGTGTTCCTGATTTACAAAATCACAAAAGTCATTTCTTTTTTCTTCCTGTTGGTTTGTCATGTCTTCTGTTAAGACCTGAGTCTGTTCTGGTACCTCACGCCCTGATAGATAAAGGATTAAGTCATTCTCTGCCATCACATTAGTCATGTAGCCTTGGGCAAAGGAAACCTCCCTAGGGCTCACGCTCCATTATGCTAAGGCACAGCCAAACGGTTACATTAAAATGAAGGCATTAGTCGGCCTTTTTAGTGACAGGATGTTGCACAACCTATTGTCTGTAATGTCTGCTAGGTCAAATTGTGTGCTTGCGCCTTTATACAGCCTGCTTGCCAAAGTTCAGCTGCAGCTGCAGAATGCACACTTTAGCGATTTCCACAGGAGAAAATGTCACACTAACCTGTATATAAGTGCTGATGGCAACTTTGTGGACGTGAAAACCATTAATTCCATAAGCACAAAAGCACCACCATGCAGTCAGAGATGCAGGCATTTTTTAGTTCAAAAAGAAGAAGAAAAACAAAACTGCTTTTCATTTTGCCTCAGTTTGAATGAGCTTTGTTATGTACTGCAGATCAGATATACAAAATCTTTACAATTCAGCATTAAGACGCATTATTCTGAAATTGTTCCACAATTTGTAAATACAGTTGTGTGTTTTTTATCAGACTGGGGAACTTCTGCACATCTTTACTTCTGAGAAAACATCCTCGCGAGGCTCTTTTTATATGCAGTCATGTTACTGACCTGCTGCCAGTTAACCGAATTAGCTGCAAATGTTCCTCCTGCTGTGGCTTAGTAGGACCACTTCCCATTCCAGCCACCTTTTTTCTGATCCTTCAAAAATTGACTAATATTTTTAATAAATAGTAAAATTGTCACAACGGGGTACACCAGTGTGTTTTGAAAATGGAACCAGAAACAGACACTGAGAGAGGAAGTGCACTTTAAACAAAAAGCGAGCCTTTATTGTGGCTGGCGAACATGGATAGGAGGCAACAGGAGGGACAACAAAACGCAAACCTAAACTGGGAAAAACTGGAAAACTATGAAAACTGTGATAACCATGTGAGAACTATGACATGGGCTAAACAGACAACCTGACAATGAACAAAGGAAGACAGAGGACTTGTATACACACAGGAGGTGATCAGGGGAAGTGGAAACACAAGGGGAAACAGCTGACTAGAATGAACATGATGACACACACAAAAAACTGGGTCGCAGACCCAGCACCGTGACAAAAATGTCTCCGTTTAAACATCTGATTTCCTCTCTGTTCTCTTTTCAGTTCCATTCTGACTAAAATACATGTTTGTGAGATTTGCAAATCATCAATCATTCTGATTTTATTGACCTTTTACACAGTGTCCTTCTTGGGGTTGTAGAATGATGCCATCATGTGTGATAGGGGTTGATGTGGTAGGCTTTTATTTCAATTTATTAAGATTAAGAAAATTTAAGTGATTAAGGTTTCACCACTTTGACAGATTTGACAGATTTCCATAAAAATACCGGATGCCACGACTACAGCCCATAAAGACTGGACAGACTGGTGTGTCTAATCAGCGAGTGCCACAAACACTGCAAGACTTTCTTCCTGTCAGATGAGGTTTGTGGCTGCTCCTTTGTTTGACAATGACAGGGACTTTTTGGATTGGCTGAGTCACAGCTCATTGCCCTGTCTGATCAACAGATCAGCAACAAAGCCCTCATGAAGCACAGAACATTTACTGTGATGCAAGTGATGCAAGCCCTTTATCCACACACTGTGGCAAATAAAAAGTGTACAATGACTGGAATCTCTACAAACAAAGCATATATTTTAACCTGAATTATTCTGCTGGGTCTATTAAACTGTTAGCCGTTAAAAATCTAGCGGGCAAACATCTGTTATTTGCTGCGTGACTGGCTGCTGAGAGAATGAAGCTCACACTGTGTGCTAAAGACTGTTTTCTCCCCTGCACTACTGTTTTTCTTCCCTCCGTCCCCTTATTCTAACCTCACAGAACTTGCCGAACAAGATCAGCCATCACGTCTCTTGAGAAGTGAGGCAAGCTGCAACATGTGGATGTTGCCTCTGGTGGATGTGGGCTCACTCAGCGCTGATGAATAAGATTTATGGTTAACCAGGCGATGAATGTAGCACTAAAATGTCACGAAACCACTCACTGAAAGGGATCAAAGATGCAGAGGAGACCGTTTTTATATGTTTATGATATTATTTTGTCAAGTTGTAGTGAAATTGTTTGTCTGATAAAAGTACACTGTCAGGGAAAAAGCTGTTTCCTTGGAAACGTGCGTCCGAGGGCGCTGAATATAGCAAGGTTAAAGTCCACAATTGGGGGGGGCATATGTGAAACAGGAAACATGCTCATGTCGCCACACAGTAACCCACGCACTACCACTGTGTCAACACATCTCCCTCCTGTTTGCTAATGGAGCAGCTTGGGGACATGTCAGGATTTGCTCCTTGATGACATCAGTCTTATTTGACTCTGCCTTTCCAATAAACTGACGTGTTTCATGATTACAAATCGAGTCTGAACTGCAGAAGCACTGATGATGATGTTAGGTCTGGTGTGACTCGTGACTCCTGATGGAGCATCAGCGCCTTGCTGCACTTCATCAAGGCGCTGATGCTCCCTCACACACAATTGCACACATAAAAGCTGTGAGTAACTTAACTAGACAGTAAAGTGGCTTCACAGATGACTGTGCTGAGGGGTGCCACGTGCACCAGAAGCTCACTCAAACTTCAGCTGGACTGAATGTATACAGTGTGAAGACAGAGCATGCTTTGTGGCTGCACAGTGCTGAGGAATATGTAAGAGCCAGAAGTTGGTGTGCAACATAATATAAAATATGTACTACTGTCCTTATTTTGTCCCAAAACCTCCTTTTTATTATATTACGTTAGACAGGAGGAATTGTTTCATTTCATTTTATACCTGCTTTACTGGCATTAATGTAAAACACAAGGATTGAGGCGGTTGTAATGCTACTCTTTGGCCAGGAGATGGTGCAAACTCTTTGTCAGAGACGACTCTTGCAGGATTATCGTGAACAACATTGCAGCAGTCTAGAGCACTATCTGTCAAAGTTAAATCAAGTGTTGTTTTGTTTTTGTTTAATACTAATGTTGTGTAAAAGTCGTCAGTCATCCCTTACGTCTTCATGTTTTGCTTGGACTGAGCCAGACTTTGTTGTAATTTTTTAAAGTGGTTCTGAGCAATAGTTCTCCAGATGTTCTGATGTCTTTCTTTGGAAGTTGGTTGTTTCTTTAAGCAAGAAAACTTAAGCAAGCACCTAACTCAAGGGATGAACCAGTTTTGTGTCTACACATAACAGACTGTCCAAAGAACTAATTTTAAATTGTACTTACAGGCACTTTGTTACTTCACTCACACAAACTCATCATTTACTCCCATTTTGTTCGTTGAATCTATGAAAACTGACAAAGTTTGCCAGCTTGGCAGGAATTCAGTAGTATTTTTGCACCAACAAGGTGATTCCCAAAGAAACTAGGGGAAGCTGCACAAGTGGAGGACACAAGAAAAGGTTTCTTAAAAAAATCTAGATGCACCTGACTGCACCATCGATTGTTTGCTGACACCTCATTGGAAATTATATCAGAGGAGGCTACACAATCCAAATGTGAAGTCTTTGGTCAGTATGTCCAGAGGAAATCAGTAGAGAGGTACAACAGTGAGTGTCTACAAGCATTTGTAAAATATGGTAAAGGCTCTGTGATAGTTTGGGGCTGCATTTCTGCCAGTGGTGCTGGGGTTTCTTCAAAATGTATAGAATTATGAACACGTACAGGTAGCATCCAATATTAACCAACCACACAAAACTATCTGGAAGGTGTCTGATTGGCAATGGCTTCATTTTCCATGTTAGAAGAACAAGAAGGAGACAGTACTTTACTGTGTATAGCAACCAAACAGGAAAAACAACTTAAGTCAAGAAAATAAATACATCACATAATAGAAAAAAAAAACACTAAAAAATTAGTTCAGTTAAACAGATGTTTTTGTTGTTGTTGTTTTTTTGGTAAAGGTTTTCCACTAAACACCCTTCCTGATACAGTCCTCTGAATTTATCCAGGTTTGGTATTGAAACTAGGAGCACTCTGGCCTGTGGCACCCTGTGGTTGAGAAAAATCCCTAACATAATAGCACCACTAGCAGCAGCCTGAACTGATAGAGGGCAGGATGGATCGGTCCTTTCATGTCCACTATCCTATAAATCTCACATCAGTAATCTCGCCTGTTCTGCCTACTTCCATCTATGCAACATTAACAGATTGCATCCTTCTCTTTCCACGTCCATTCTTGTCCATAGTCTTGTTACCTCCCGTCTTGACTATTGTAATTCTCTTGCATGGTCTCCCCAAAAATCCCTCCATAAGCTTCAACTGGTTCAAAACTGCTGCTCGCATTATTACCAAGACCCCCTCCTACCAGCACATCACCCCTGCTCTTCAGGAGCTTCACTGGCTCCCAGTGAATTTTTGGATAATATACAAGCTTCTTCTGCTCTCCTTCAAGGCCATTGATAACCTCGCTCCTCCTTACCTTTCTGATCTGTTATGCACTACTTCTTCTGCCCGCTCACTTCAATCTTCTTCTGTCCAGCTTGCTGTGCCTTCTTTCTGCCTCAGCACCATGGGAAGCAGAGCTTTCAGCTGCTCTGCTCCCAGGCTGTGGAGCTCTCTACCCCCACATATAAGAAACACTGGTTCTCTCCCCCAGTTTAAATCTCAACTCAAAACCCATCTGTTCAAATCTGCATATTCACTGTGAACCTATTGTTTCTTCATTTTATCTTGTGTTTTTTGTTTTTATTTTTCTTCATTTTGTCATTTTGTCATTGTTCTATTATGTGTTTTATTCTATTGTTAAGTGTTTTTGGGTTCTTGAAAGGCACTTTATAAATAAAATTTATTATTATTATTTTATTACATAAAAAATTAAGATTAATCAGACCAAACAATGTTTTTTCCATTCTTCTATTGTCCATTTTTGGTGCACTCAATTTAGTCTCAATTTCCCATTTTAGCTGACAGGAGTGGCACACGGTGTTGCCCTTCAAGGTTTATTATTTGGGCTGGGTATCGTCACTGATTTCTCGACTCGATTTGGTTCAGATTCACAAGATCCCGATTCGATTCAATTCAATTTTAACTCAGACAGTCAGAAATATTATAATTCTGATCATGTATCAGTACTGACCCTTTTGAGACTTCATCAGACCTGTAAGAATCACAGCAGATAATCTTAAAAATATTCTGCAGTAGAACAAAAACTGAAGAAAACCATGAATCAACATGTGAACATTACCTGATGCTGATGAAGTGAAGCAGAGCAAAGTTACAGAGGTTTATTGGAGACACAGCTAAGCGTTTTGCAGTTTGGCTTCACTTTAAGTTTACACTTCTTTGGTATTGATCAGCAGAAAGACTTTCTTGTCAGAGGTCATTTTGGAAAAAAAAAAAGAACAAAACAAAAATAACAGCCGACAGCACTGCACACAACAGAAGACTGGTGCGTAATAAGCAAGCAAATAATGCAGGAAACAGATTTGAGATGGGAAACTGCTGTTGAAGTACACCGAGAGAGAGAGAGAGAGAGAGAGAGAGAGAGAGAGAGAGGTGCAGCAAATGTGATTTTGTCATGGTGGAAGCAAAACAAACAAAAGTCAGAGGGAATTAATGAAGCGTAGTTTGATCTTCTTTTGCTGCTGGTT
>VURO01016984.1:9035-25605 GCA_015108175.1 Pelvicachromis taeniatus
TGCGTTTTTTTTTTGTGTTTTTTTTGTAATTATCTTTAATTTTTTTTTTTTTTTTTTTTTTTTTTTTTTTTTTTTAGGGCTTCTTTGAAGATGAAGATGGGAAGGAGTATATCTACAAAGAACCCAAATTCACACCTCTGTCAGAGATTTCTCAGCGGCTCCTTAAGTTATACTCTGATAAGTTTGGTCAGGAGAACGTGAAAATGATTCAGGACTCTGGGCGGGTGAGACTTTTGTTAATCATCATCATTTATTTTTACTTATTTATTTATTTTGCACAGGCTGATGCAGTTTTAAAATGCATGCATTCTCTGCAGATCAACCCCAAAGACCTGGACTCAAAGTACGCATACATCCAAGTGACACATGTGACTCCATACCTGGAGGAGAAGGAGCTGGTGGACAGGAAAACAGACTTTGAAAAGAGCCACAACATCCGTCGATTTGTGTTCGAGATGCCTTTCACCATATCGGGCAAAAAGCAAGGCGGCGTGGAGGAACAGTGCAAACGCAGGACTATACTTACCAGTAAATGCCCTTCTTATATTTAAGCTGTAGTGGAACATGGATTCAGTCAAACTGCCCTGACTTTCAGTCTACAGGTTGTCTTGTTAGATACTTCTTGCCTGAATAAACATCAGTGTTTTCAAAATACAGTGATTTGATAAATATAAGATAAACCCATTATCAGACTTCAACTGCTCTTTATACTTGAAGTGTACTTTAACCCCCTTACATCCTAAATGTTAAGATACCTTTTTTGTCTCTCCAATTATTGGTTGCCTCCTCCTCCCTTTTTATTTATTTATTTATTTATTTATTTTGGCAGAACAAGAGAGGAAGTCTGCCTTCATCACTGCACACGTAATTTTGTCCATTTATTTTAGTCACTGTGCACGAATGAAGACCTTGATTAGATTTTGAACATGTCTGCTGTTTTGTCATGGACATTTCGTAATCCTAATCATGGGTTTTATTCGTTTACAGTGCAAAAGATTCAAAAGTTCAAGCACGTCTTCTTATCTTTATTATGTGGCGGCTTTCACAGGCTGTACAGATCCTGAGCTGCAAAACTAAGAAAATCTATCTATTCACTATTCACCACCAGTGTTGGTCAAGTTACTTGAAAAAGGTAATTAGTTACTAATTACTGATTACTTCTCCAAGAAATTAACTTTACTGATTACTTATTTTCAAAAAGCATTTAGTTACTTTATTACTTAGTTTTTAAAAACATGATACACAACCTGACTACGTAATAAAGCAATAGACTTTTCAGCCCAATTCTAGTTTTTCTGCATAATCCGTCATATAAAATTAAATCAAATGAAAAAGTCTGTATTTCAAATTTGTTTAATTAGTTTTAATCTTAACTTTATGCACATTGCATCACGCAAAAATGAAATTATATGCAACAGTCTTTGACTTGAAGAAATTTAACATTTAAACCTATTTTCTGCATATTTCAGCACATAAAATAAAATCATTTTTTTGTGTTTACACTCTCTCTTTCAAAAAGATGCAAGTAAAACAGTAATAAATGAATAAAATCAAAGATTCAGCAGGACTAAGTCCTGTCGCTCTTAAATCTATTTAAGCTAAGGTAGCTTTGCCCAGTACCTTAGCGGTCATGTCAGTGGGGGGGGGACGACAAAACAATTGTTTTGTCACAAACAAAATCACGGTTTATAACGCAGCGTACTTACAGGAAAGTAACAGTAATCGAATAACTTTTTTGCAATAGTAATCCCTTACTTTACTCGTTACTTGAAAAAAAGTAATCAGATTACGAGTTACTGCCCATCTCTGTTCCCCACTAACCTCATTGTGTTTCTTTCCCCCAGCCACACATTGTTTTCCATACGTAAAGAAACGGATCGCAGTGATGTATCAACACCATACTGATCTGAGTCCCATCGAGGTTGCCATCGACGAGATGAGCAAGAAGGTGGCTGAGATCAAACAGCTCTGCTCCTCCAGCGAGGTGGACATGATCCGTCTGCAGCTCAAACTGCAGGGCAGCATCAGTGTCCAGGTGCCCGCTTTAAGTTCTGTGAAACAAAAAAAACAACACAATACAAACGTGACATAGAATTCTCACAAAAAATTCTATCACATCCGCCCTCAGGTAAATGCCGGACCTCTTGCGTACGCCAGAGCTTTTCTCGATGACGTGTGTGCCAAGAAATATCCTGATAACAAGGTCAAACAGTTGAAAGAGGTCTTCAGGTAAGATGGCACTGACGTGCGTGTGTGTACCATGTTTGCATATCTTTGTGGGGACCAAAAGTTGGAATGTTACTATACTTGTGGGGACAAAATGCCCGTCCCCAAGAGTTTGAAGGCATCTTTGAGGATCAATGTGGTTTTAGTTTCAGGGTTACAATTAGTTTAAGGTTAGGTTTAAGGTTAAGGCATTCATTTTTGATGGTTACAGTTAGGGTAAGCAGCTCGGGAAAGAAACATTGTGTCAATTAGATGTCCCCACAAAGATATGAAAACACAACTGTATGTGTGCAAAGATTGATCAGATCTCCCTTTAACACACTTGAACACTGTTTTTGCGATCAGGCATTTTGTGGATGCATGTGGCCACGGTTTGGGGATTAATGAACGACTCATCAAAGAGGACCAGCAGGAGTACCACGACGAGATGAAAGCCAACTACAGAGAACTAGCCAGAGAGCTGTCCATCATCATGCACGAACAAGTAAGTACATTAGCTGTTGCTCAACTCAAGTAATGGCGTAATTACATTGAGCGTTGCTAATGCTATACCTGTAATCTGACTCTGAAATAAGCTTTGGCGGGTAGACATTGTACCATTTATTATATGATTGATGAAGTGATAATGGGCTCTTTGATAACATCACTCTCTGTTTTCTCTTTGTGCTGACATGAGCAGATATGATGGTAATGAAAGAAGAATAAGTGTGCAATAAAGACAGCTGATAATTGTTGGTTCCGTCAGATGTCTGACAACTTTAGGATTTTAGTGTATGTTTCCAAACCAGAACACCTGATGATACAAAGTAGCGTGAGGTTTCATTTGTGTACACGTTACATTTTAGACTATTAAACAAACTCAAACATTAATACGTCCTTGTCCTAAATTTTAATTTTCCAAACATTTCTTAATAATACCATTTGTTTTGTTTTGAGGTCCATCTCTTGACCTTAAAAACACAAGATGGATTGATACACTGTAATTTCATCAGGTCACTGACTTACCTTTACATCCCTGCAATAAATCTGAAATTAGCTACACATATAATATTCTTACATATGTGACACTAATTACATTAACAATCACACGGTTGTTTTAGTTAGCTCACCAGGAAATTGTCAAATGTGCCCT
This sequence comes from Pelvicachromis taeniatus, assembly GCA_015108175.1. Taxonomy (NCBI): domain Eukaryota; kingdom Metazoa; phylum Chordata; class Actinopteri; order Cichliformes; family Cichlidae; genus Pelvicachromis; species Pelvicachromis taeniatus. The sequence goes on from VURO01016984.1 coordinate 12,394, forward strand.
TTGCACAAAGACTGAAGCCATTAAAGTTAAATGATTGCAGCAATTTCTGAAATCAAGACTTAAAACATTCCTATTCTAAATATACTTGTTCCAGCGTCTGGCTACACCAACAATCACATATTGGCTTTTTTTTCTGTTTTGGCTTGCTGAGTTATTGTCTTGCACGCGTACACAGTGTGTACCACATTTATATGCATGTACATATATGTATATACATGCATATATTTTAGTGTGAATTAACAGTATGTTTGTGGATCAGATTCAGAATGTGTGTGCTTTGTAACATTAATTTAGATTATTTTTGTATACATACATAGAGTACATGCACAAATTTGATTTCTGCTTTCAGATTTTTTTGTGTGTGTGTTTTGTGGATTTATTGTTTTTACCTAGTTGTTTTTGGTTTCACGTATGTGTTAAGCTTCCTGATTTTAAATACTTTAAAGAAATATATTTGCTTTATATGTCTTTATATGCTTGGTTAATATACAGCTACAGCAAGAGAGTTAGCTTAACCTGGGACAAAACCATGAAAGGGAGGAAAAACTGCTTGCCTGGCTTCGTTCAAAGCCAACTAATAGCTCGACATGTTAATTAGTTAATTAGAAGTGCTGATTGACAGTTTTTGTTAGCATTTAGACAGAAGCTGCTGTTTCCTCTCGTTCCCAGTCTTTTTGCCTAGCTAAGCTAACTCTGTTTCGACTGCAGCTTTATATTTACCATACATACAAGGGAGTAGTATCAGTGGTCCTCATCAACTTTTAGCAAGAAAGCTAACTAGAGCATTGTTAAGAAATGAGATTCACTTGCAATAACTGTTTGCTAAGACAGTCTGTTCTTCCCTACATACTCTTTTCTTTCCAGATCATTCCAGTGGAGGATGGCATGAAAAGCGTTCTCCCAGACTCACTTCACATCTTTAATGCCATCAGTGGCACGCCAACCAGTGCCACCATCCAGGGCATTCCCAGCTCATCCTCTGTGGTTTGATGTCAGCCTGGGTTAAAACCAGAGCTGCCTGAGCTTGCCAATGCAGGCATGCCAGTGATGCCATATTATCACTCCAGAACGTAATCCTGCCTCTCAGCCTGGAGAGAAACTGATGGGGAAAAACAGACGTCTCATTTTTCTAGTTTCTGTCTGGCCATCGAAGACCAATATGAGCAAGTCACTGGACCTGTTTACCATAGATAAGGGGGCGTGGTGGCTGTGTGGTGGTGGTTGGGGGGGGGGACTAAGATGAGACTCTGAGCAAGAGAGGCGACAATGCAGCAGAGATGACAGGACACGGGCTTTGTTCCTCCTTTATGATGACGTGATGCTTGATAAGACATAACTTTGTCTTGTCTTTACCTGTTTCTACCTGAAAAGACAGAGCAGTGTTTTCTTTAAAGACATTCCTGTTGGGATTTTTTTTAATATGCATGTCACTACATTACACCTACACTCTCCCAACAGTCCCATTTTTCTTTATTTTGATAATGTTTCACAATGTTTTTTTTAATGGACGATATTTCACTTTTATAAGCCACTGTACTGATGTCTTGATTAATGGTATATGCTGCATACATCAACGCTCCTCTCCCTGTACATGAAGGTATATTTCTAGAAAAATGCAATTTTGGAATAAGGGCCTGCTACGATGTAACATTAGCATTCAACCTTAAATCACTTTGATGTCTTAGAATGGGAGCGTTTTAAAGTATTTAAAGCCATTGCATACAAAAAGGTATATTCCTAGTTGTGTATTAATGTGTATATAAAACAAGGAGTGTGTGCAATATTTGCAAAGTATCTTGAGGTGTGCGGCTCATACACTGTAAAGATTAGGTTCACCTTCTTGCCAAAGCGATGAGGTGTGGGGAAAGGACGCCCACTGTGCAAGTAATATGAAAATTTTATCATTTGATGTTCATTGAAATGTTACAGAAATTGTCTTTTATTTGGGCAGAAATGTTTGTTTTTTTTACTTTATTTAACATAAGTCACTGTTCTGCTGTAAACAAAGATGTTCCCTAATGCTTTTAAATAAAAATACACTCATTTCTCTGCATTTGCATCCACAGGTCCTTATTTGTTTTTACTTGGTTCATTTTGCAGTATTCTTGCACTTGGCTCACTTGTGAAATAAGTGGAAAATAAACCTTATTATTCTCAGGGATCATTGCTGACTCCCTATCTCCCATATCTCATGTTCCCACCCATCATAAAAATAACACAGTCGGCAGTGTGAAAAGCAGATCAAGGGTTAATAAAAGCAATATTACAGGAAACATTCCCACTCCCACTAGTGAACAGAGAAAGATAAATGATCTGCTCCCTGCAGAAAGCTTAAAGGGATTTTATGCTATAGGAGAAAGCAAGTGATAGCTTCACATCATGGCAGGTAAGACCAAAAGAACTGCATTATTGTTGTGCTCTTTGATTTTAATTCACAGAACACAAATATTCTGCTCCACAAAGTGTAAATGTGCACAGAGAAGTTAACTCAAAGAGAAAAAAAGTTCCACGTTCTTGACTTAAACTCTTGTCACGATCTCAGATTTTAGATTTTCTCAGATGTATAGTTTATATATTATTTATTAATGCAATTTGCACTTCTGTCTTACACAGTTTCAGTCTTATTTTTACAGTTTTTCTTGTCTTTTTTTTTTTATCACCGTTGTGTACATATATTTGCCAGGTGCCAGTGACTCTTTTAATAGCACTGTAATATTTTTATTCTTTATTGTGCTACTGTAACACAACAATATTCCTCGTGGGATTAATAAAGTTTCTATCTACATATCTATTGCTCTTTTAATGTTTACTACACACAATGAATCATTGACAGATAAATGCTTTTTTTTATAGAACACTGAGGCAGTTGGTAGGCCTGTATATTAGTCTCTTACTTCAGGTTTTTAAATAATAATAATAATTACATTCATTTTGCATAGATAAAGAAGATCCCAAGAAACGAGGGAAAGGTAAAGGAAAGGTAAAGTACTGGGTTTTTTGGGGGGTTTTTTGTACAACACAACAGAACTACATAATAACAGAGGATTTCAACACTTAATACACCACATCTATATTATTACTGCAATAAATACCAATCAAGCTATTAAGTTTTTTTATTAACTAAACGTTAGTACCTCTGTGAGAAGCTCAGTTCGGCACTGAAGTTATTGATGTTTCTACGCTACATACACTGCACTATTCATTCTTCTATATTTATGTAACTAAGCGCTACATTTTGACTCATTTGTCTTGTACTTTAAGCATTTCAGTGTTTATCTGCAATCATTGTAGTTTTCATTCTACTATATTGATTTCATCAGCAAATTTCTTATTTATTTTGCAGCTATACATTTAAATCTGTTAGTAAATTGTGCTATAATCATCATATTAAGCTACCTAGTAGAAACTGCTGTTAACCAATTTTAAACAGTTGGCTAGAGTAATTGTACTGATTACACAAATTCTCTGGGTACTCCCCAACACCGTCACTTCAGCAGTACGCAGGTTGATTTTTTTTTCCCTTAGTTTTTGTTTTGTATGCTTTTATTTATGTGGCGTTCATCCTTTTACTTTTTCACCACCCACCAGAGCATAGATGTTTGTGGCTACCCACTCAGTATCTTCTTCATTGTTGTGAATGAGTTCTGCGAAAGGTTCTCCTACTATGGAATGAGAGGTGAGAACATTTCATCCAGGAACCATGAATAATGTAGCCACGGTGGTGAACACAGACACAGATTTTATTAAGTAGCCAACCCAGTGATTTTTGTGCTTAAATCAACTCTTTATTTTATTGTTTTGGAGGATCACACTGTTGCATGCACTACAGTCTTGCTTATTACCATAATTTATGGCAACATTAAAACCTGTGCCATAAATAATGTTCTGAAGTTGCTAATGGAGTAATATAAGAGGCACATCTGAGCATAGCATTGTACATTTGATGTTAAATAAGAAGGCGCCCTTTTCCCTGCCTGTCCACAGCTGTGCTGGTGTTGTACTTTAAGTACTTCTTGCGCTGGGATGAAGACTTGGCCACATCCATCTACCACACTTTTGTGGCTCTCTGCTACTTGACCCCTATCCTTGGGGCCATTGTGGCTGACTCCTGGCTGGGAAAGTTTAAGTGAGTGGCAAGTTCAAGTTCCACTGATCTTTAATGCATGAAGACATTTATCATTGTATTATTTCTTGCGGCCTTATTATTGTGGCAGAATCTAAATAAGTATAACTACAGATCTTACCTGCCCACCCTCTTTTTGCACCAAGGTAACTTCAATTCTACTGAATTGATTAGAAATATATTCACAGATGCTGATAACTGTGTAAGAATATGACAGACAAAGGTCATTTAACTGAATACTTTTACACAGTGCAAGATTTGTATTTATTTTCTAATTAATAAAATGCTCAGGAGTGGAGCCTTTACTTAAGGAACGTGTATGCATACTTTCTCACTGCTCTGTTTTTCAATCTTCCTCACTCAGGACTATCATATACTTGTCCATTGTCTATGCGATTGGACAGCTTGCAATGGCTGTCAGTGCAGTTCATGACATTACAGACTCGAACAGAGACGGGACACCAGACAACATGACCTTTCATGTGTGGGTATCTGTTCTTCTGGAGTTATAAAAAAAAACAGTCACAGTTTCCATCATATATTTCTACAATGCATCGTGCTCATTCACGTCTTCTTCCTCACATTCAGTGTGTTGTCCATGGTGGGGCTCCTCCTCATTGCTCTGGGCACTGGTGGCATTAAACCCTGTGTGGCTGCCTTTGGTGGAGACCAATTTAGTGAGCACCAGGTTAGACTGTTACCTTTCTCAAAGCACTTTCTTTGGCTGAGTTTTCTTCTAATGTTTAACCTCTGGCATGTGGTTGAATGTGTAATTGCATCCATAGTTCAAGTATTTTATTGCATGTAATATATCCCCTTGTTCCCCCTAGTTTCTATGTAACTCCCCATGATCAAACTCTATGATAATGAAATTGAGCTGCGATAAACTGCTAAAAGTGATTTAACAGGTACACAAACTACTATGTTAAGAATCTTATTTGAGCTGTTAGCATGCTAACATTTTCTACATTCACACCAAACACAAATTAAAGATGTGGCTCATGGAAGTGTTTTCTCAAAGCTCATTTGAGGCCACTGCTTATGCTGTAACCTTTTTATATTACAAGTTTGGACACACATGGATGCAAATACAACTTGACCGCCTTAACAAAGGCATACACCAATAAGGCAGCGGTTTACATAGATATTTATGACTCTAGTATTTGTACTGTTTGCAAAACACATATGCAGTACATAACAAAATGTTTCTGACTTGTCTTTCTACACAGGATAAACAAAGGAGAACTTTCTTCTCTGTATTCTACCTATGTATCAATGGTGGGAGTCTCCTGTCAACCATTATCACTCCAATCCTGAGAGGTAGATATATAAAGTAAAATATCAAGTTCAAGTGCCATAATCTGTCACAATCGGTCCTGGATTGTCCGCTGAAGTCCATCGAGCAGGTTGGGGAGGAGAGGATGCTGTCTAAGCTAACATCCATCATGGACAACACCTCCCACCCCCTGCATGAGACTGTACAAGCACGTTCAGCAGTACATTTTTACACCCACAGTGTTGGAAGGAGTGCTAGTGCAGGTCATTCTTACCAGGAGCTGCTAGACTCTATAACACAGTTTAACATGGTTATCTTACTCATCACCTGTTTAACCCTTTCATACCCTGTCACTACAGTGGACAGCTATTTGGCCAGTGTTGATGGTATACTTGCACATAAACCACTACATTGGACACTGATGTGTCACTCCATAACCTGCCACCCAGTGGTCGTTTAATGTTACTATCGATGTATGACGTGTTTCATTGTAATTATTGTTATTTAACCAGGTCATGCATGAATTATGACAACCTCAATCAGGATTTCTTAAGTGTTTTTATGAATCTTTTCATGCCTAAATATGAATAAAAATACTTAAGAAAAAAAATCCTGATTGAGGTTGTCATCATTCATGCATGAAAAGGTTAACTGACATATCATATGTTTTTTTTTTTTTAAATTGCTGCTACTCATTTGCATCTTGTTTGTACACTGTACATTTCACCAGGAGTATTCATACACCCGTGTACATATCTCTGTACATTTTTATTTGTGCATACAAATTTCAGGTGCTTTTGTATATAAGACCACCCTGCGTCTATAGTCCTCTTGCTATAAGAGCTGTGTAACACCCAAATTTCTCATTCGTTGAATAATAACGTTTTATTCTACTCTATTATAAGTGTGCAGGAATTACAGCAATAACAGTCTAATAAACATACAGGAAAAAGTCCTTGACTTTAGTTGAAGTTGTAGTTGAATGACAGTTGTTTGCCTCTATCTGCAGGTCAGGAGTGCGGCATCTACAGTCAGCAGAAATGTTATTCTCTGGCGTTCGGTGTCCCCGCAGCATTAATGGTGGTTGCACTTGGTATGTCTAAATTATTAAGACACTAATTCAAAACATGAAACAAACGGTAAAAGGTGGGTAAATAAACTGCATTCTGAAACTAATGATTTGCCCGTGATGCTCCTTAACAGTGGTGTTTATTGTTGGGAGTGGTATGTACTACAAAGCTGAACCAGAGGGGAACATAATGCTGGATGTTTCTAGGTGTATTGGGGTAAGTTCATTTATATGAGACTTTTATGCTTTCATGTAATCACCTATAAATGCTATTGTAACAACGGTGAAAATTAATGTTTCTAAAAAAAAAATATTATCACTCTTTGTTCTTCTCTCAGTTTGCCATTAAAAACCGCTACAGGCACAGGAGCAAACAGTACCCCAAGAGAGAGCACTGGATGGACTGGGCAGAGGAAAAATATGATGTAAGTTTCATTTCATATATTTCTCTAATGTCTTATAGCAAGAATTTTGTTTTGTTTACACTCAGTCTGCCTGTTTTGTAGAAACTCCTGATTGCTCAAATCAAAATGGTGCTGAAAGTCCTCTTTTTATACATCCCACTGCCAATGTTCTGGACCCTATTTGACCAAAAGGTACAATAAGATTTGTTTGAAATGGCTTTCACTTAAATGACTTGCTGCTAAGTGGAAATTAAAATTGTCGTCTAATTTAAAGGGATCCAGATGGACGCTGCAAGCTACCACAATGAATGGATACTTCGTAAGTTTTGTCAACATAGCAACCAAAATATATTCACAATAATTCACCAAACAGTGTGTTCATGTTATAATATTGTCCTTATGTCTGCAGGGACAACTTGTTATACAGCCTGATCAAATGCAGGTAAGTTAAAGCAACTCCATCGTGTTAAGTTAAGATGACATACTACATATCATTTAAGAGGATACTAACTATGCAGTTCATATTTTTTTAAAAGACTTTCAACCCCATCTTGATCCTGACTCTGGTACCTATTATGGACAGCGTAATTTACCCTCTGATCAAGAAATGTGGCTTTAATTTTACGTAAGTGAGAAATACAATGAGCTACATACAGTGTCTGTGGTTTCCATGTTTCATAACCCTATGGCATTAATCAGTTACTTCAAATGGTTATTAAAAGACCTTTACAGTTTTGATTTGCTATCAAAGTTCATAGTTATAGATCAGCTCCATTTAGCTGCAAAAATAGTTTTCGTCAAATGGTCGATGACAGAATTCCAGTCAATTCCACATCTGGAAGCTAGCAGATGGTTGGTCTACGTTAGCATAGCTCTCCTGTCCCATGACCTCTACACAACCTCAATCATTAATGACTCACTGAATGATAACTGACCTTTCTGAAATGTCAAGTTTCCTGTCCAGCCATGTTGTTTGGTCTAATAGTGGTCTAATGGTAAAATGCTTTTCAGGCTGTTTCATTCATGTTGAGCTGTATGAATCATGTTGGCTTTCAACAAATAAAGAAGACAAGGACAGGAAGAACTTGCACACCTGTTTCTAGATATTTCTACACAATCTGAAATAAACCCCAAATGTTCATGTTAATGTTGAATTTTCAGATATTAGATGACTTTAAAAGAAATTAAATTCATCTAAATGTACATATTTTTAAAAATATAAAATGACAAAATAGTTACAAAACGTAATGTTAATCCAACAGACCTCTGAAAAGAATGACAGTGGGGATGTTTCTGGCTGCTATGGCTTTTGTCTGTGCTGCTTTGGTCCAGGTTGAAATTGATGTGAGTAGAAAAAGATATGTGTTGTAAAATAATCATAAGCATTAATAAGCATAATTTTACTTTACTTCATTTTATTGACTCTTTTTCTGCTTTCTGCTTTTTCAGAAAACATTGCCAGTGTTTCCATCGGCCTCCCAGAGTCAGTTGAAATTACTTAACATGGGCAGCAATGCAGTCACAGTCAAGTTGCCGGGCAATGAGTCGCTGACTCTTAGTGCAGCTCAGGTATCTCATCTTATTCATAACACTACACGGAAGACATGAAAATGTGTTTATGTACAAATTATTACCAGTGTTTGATCTGCTAAAACACTTTCTCGGTTTTCCAGGCCAGTGACAAATACTTCACATTTGAAACAGAGCACATCAGCGTTTCCATTGGCAGCAGTGAGCTGACACAAACCGTCTTGTTGGAGAAGAAATCCAGACAAACTCTTCTTATTCCCTCAGTTATTAGTGATGAATGGGTTCTGGTGAGTGATAATGAATTCAAAGACACGCAAGAGAACTTTTAATTCTTAAATTATTAAGTATGCAATGTTATATTATCACAGACTCGGGACTTGACTTCCAAGCCAGAGCAAGGTAACAATGAAATCCGGTAAGTGAAATTTAAATCTTAAAGTGAACTAATGAAAAATGAACATGAGACTATTTCAATGATTTGAATTGTTTTAACCTCTTATCAAGTCTGAAAATCATATTAGTTACAATCATAATCTTGACGTGTAGAATAAATCATTGAAAAAGCTGGGAACTGCATACACTGAGTTTACTTTATTTTTTAAATGGCTGTAATGTTGTTGCTATGTAAATATTTCAGATTTGTAAATGGAATGAACATTCCTGTGAACGTGACCACTTCTGCAGTCGACTTGGGACTAATTGAGCCGTTTTATTACTCCAATTATTCCAAAATAAAGAATGGAGAGTAAGGATTATATTCCTACTTTAACTACTTCGCTGTTTTTACACAGCAGTAATTTATGCAAACAGTACAACAATTTCTTATTGATATTTTCTTTTCTAATCAGGACCAAATTCTCTTTGTCGAATGGTTCACAGTCATGTGAATACATTAAGGAATTTGGATTTGGAAGTTCATATACTTTCTTCATACCCAACACTTTTGTCTTTGGACCAAATGTAAGTTTTTTTCTATATTTTGATCATTTGTGTTCACAATTTTGTGCTTGTATGGTTCATACTATGCATGACAACACCTAGAAAAGTAAAAGTAAATCTAGCCATATTTCAGTCAGCTCACATTGGAGTAATGGACCAACATTACATGAACTAAAAAAGAAAGACCAAAGAGAAAAAAGCACCAATCCTACACTCAAATGAACAAACACACAAATAATGGAAATATTGGTGTTATTGTGCTTTATCTTGGTGATTGTCACATGTAAACATTCAACATTTCCATGTGTTTATTCCAGTGTCAGGACTCCATTACTGTGGTAGAGGACATACAGCCCAACTCAGTTCACATGGCCCTGCAGATCCCACAGTACTTCTTCATAACTGCTGGTGAAGTGATGTTTTCAGTTACTGGTCTGGCGTTCTCTTACTCACAGGTACATTTACAGAAAATCACAAGTCAATTAGTCTATGAAATAGTTTTGCGTAATATTCTTTTTCTTTTTAATATTTAATATTCTTAATATTCTTTCTTCATGAATCCTTTTTTTTTAATTTTAGGCACCTAGTAACATGAAAGCGGTGCTGCAAGCCGGCTGGTTGTTTACAGTTGCTATCGGTAACTTCATAGTCCTGATTGTGGCTGAGATTGCAAAACTTCCCAACAAAGTAAGAAAAAAATGCAGCACATATCAAACATACAGAAGCCATGTATGTGCACAATGCTAACATTGGTACTGTATTTGTGCCCCTGTCTCTCTCCTCTTCTTTCACAGTGGGCAGAGTACGTCCTCTTTGCCTCTCTGTTAGTTTTAGTGTGCGTCATCTTTTCTATTATGGCATATTTCTACACTTATATTGACCCTTCAGAAATTGAGGCCCAGTTTAGGAAAAAGATTCATGACAATGAAGACGATAAAGACAAGCAACAGAAGGCAGAGATCAAGATGGCCAGGAGAGACTCAACTGAAAGCTACGATGACAGTTACAGTGCTAAACAATCCAAAATGTGAACATTTTAACAGAAAAGCAGATCATTTTAAAAAAAAAATGCAGTTTTTGTGAATAAGAGAAAGTGTACAGGGAAGAGTGTGTGTGTGTGTGTGTGTGTGTGTGTATTTGTGTGTGAAATATTTTATACTGTTATGGCAAAGATATGATAGTGGACACATGTCTTTTAGCATTACATTCATATAAACAAATTAATATAATAGTAATTAAAATTAGAATAATGTTAAAACAATTAAATGTCACACAATATAATTGCTTTTTACATATGTGTGTATAAGTTGTGATGAAAAACAATTAGATGTTAATCCCTTTCATGTGTTTCTCATTCAGTCTTAATGTCAAAAAGCACCAAAATCACGCAGCAAAAACCTCTTTTAGAGAAGTATCAGTTGTGCAAGTATTCTTGCCCAATGGCAAGAATACTTGCACAGTGCAATCACTGGTGATTGAAACAGAAAATCTTCTATTATTTTAAAAGGGTGTAATTTACCATTGCCTTTACTAATATGTCCAATGTTTGGGCAAAACATCATGTACAGCTTGATTAAATAATTACAGTGAAATGCCAGCAAGCCCACACATTTAAACATAAAATCTTCAAACAGATCAGAAAATGATGACCAAAATAGAGACTAACTAAATGATAAAGTTTGCAATGTAATGTTTTTTTTCTGTTTGTTTGTGTTTGTTTTTTCAGTTAATGCACTGTGTGTGAAATCATACTTTGGAGTGTAATTAGTTCAGATGGTACCTAATTATAAACTTCTCATGCTTCTGTATTTCTACTTGTTTCTTATAATATAAATGTTCCCTTACAGCTTCCATGTAAGTAAGTTATAACATTTTCAGGTAGCTAAGGTAAATATTTTCTTCCTATCATGAAGGTAAGAAAGATCATTTGAATATAAACCACTGCATTTTTATTGGAGAGACATATGCCGGATTTAATACCCCAGTCCCACAACAGAGCCATAACACCAGTACGAGGTGTTTGTTTGTTTGTTTGTTTGTTTTTGACATTGATGTGTTGCAGTTGACCAGCAGTTTTGTAGTGTAAAATTTCCTTTCTCCAGAAAACCTCTTAAACAAACAAACAATGCATGATTAGACCCTGAAAAACAGGACAGAAAGAAACAAAGATTAGATGAATATTAAAATCTATAAAGGACACATTGTGATTGAATTGTATCGCCAAAGACTATTTGGCATTAATAAAAGGTCACCTACAACAAACACTTCCACAGCAGCAACACTGAACACATCTTAAGACATGGAAACCTTTAAGACGTGAAAGGACAGACAGTGAAGGTTGAGAAAGAATTGCACTTAATAGATTTTTTTCAGACGATGACAGTACTGGTATGTTTACTCTAGAAAAATGGTTGAATCATTTTCCATATAGTACTTACTTAAAATGAACACACTTCACTGACAGCATCTGAAATGAAACAATGACAGATTAAGACTGTAAGAATACATGTTTATAAATGCCTAATCCCCCAACCTCATATTTATTCTATCTATTAAGATGGACAAATTCTAAGCATTTGCCGAGCACTTGACTTGTTTGAAGTGAAGGTAGATACTAAACGTATTCATTTGACTGTACTTTAGGCAATAACAATAAAGCTGAATTTAATATTAACAATAGATAATTAGGAATGTTTTGCTCATTTTTATTTCACTTACAAAAGGAGTTTTCTCAGCAGGTCACTCTTCTCAGCTACCCTGTCAATGACCATGTCAGAGTCCAGTGACATGAGACTGTCCTTTTCATCTCTCACTCTCTCTCTCCTGCTCTTTTCTTTCTCTCTCTTGCTTCATCTCTCTCCTGCTCATTTCACTCTCTCGCTCCATCTCTCTCTCCTGCTCTTTTCTTTCTCTCTCTTGCTCCATCTCTCTCCTGCTCTTTTCTTTCTCTCTCTTGCTTCATCTCTCTCCTGCTCATTTCACTCTCTCTCTTGCTCCATCTCTCTCCTGCTCTTTTCTTTCTCTCTCTTGCTCCATCTCTCGCCTGCTCTTCCATCTCTCTCTCCTGCTCTCCTGTCTCCTCTGTCACAGACTTCTCCACTTGTGATGATAAATCAGCCTGGTGCAACATGTAAGGATTGGCACAATTTATTAAGAGTTTGAGGAGTTTGAGAAACTAACCTTAAGAATAAAATAAAATTCACTATTAGCAACATCATACCACCCACCCAGCAGTATTAAAACTCCGTCATGCTAGCTAGTATGCAGTATGAGTTGTTGTAAGCGACTGTAAAAAGTCAGCACAACGAAAATAAACTACAACTAAACTTGGTTTATATCTGACCCAGATAGACTGCAGTTCATAACTTCTTACCTGAAGTTCAGTTTCCCTACCACTCGGACCGGCGGCCGCCTTGGGTATCTCCTCCTCCTGCCTCCCCTTTACCTCATCCACCTGCTGGCTGGCCTCCACCACTTGCTGATGTTGCTAAATCTGTGGAAGCTCCGCCATAGCCACCACCAAACAATTCAGTTATTTTTTACACATTTGGCAGCCTCTGCCTGAAGGGCTTGTTTCTTTTTGGCCCTAATTTTTTCTGTACCTCCTTTCCTTTTTTTGTTCTCCATTTTCTTTACTTCATCTATAAGATTGCTAAGTGAGGGGGAGGGTGCACCTGACCTCCTCGGCTGTAATTGGTCCAGCCCAGAGTCGATCATGACCAATTGGTCAATCCAACACCTTCCACTAGCCCATAAAAACAAAAAATGGGCTGATGGCCAGTCCAGCCCTGCTTCGGCGGATATTAGCTACTCACAAATGGCACCCTTACAAACTCCAGCTACTGCAGCATCTCAATGAGGATGACCCAGA
>VURO01016989.1:1436-61411 GCA_015108175.1 Pelvicachromis taeniatus
TAAACTGTGGGTATTTTATAGTTTGTAGACCGCTGACTTAGAATTTAAAGGAGTAACTCTTTAAAATGTAAAAATGGTCCCACCTCTGCGTCTCCTTCGCCTCCTGAAACTGACTGGACATTTTCCAGGACCCATCTGGTCAAGCTGGCACTGGTCATGAGTGGAACAGCAGGATCAGTCCTTCCTGTCACAGCATAAACCTCACAGACCAGCCAAGGCCCACATTTTCGACCTAGAGCAGCCAAATCTCTCTCTACAGGCCTTCTTTATTAACTGACGCCCAATTAGTTTCTGATGGTCACAGTTCACTTGTGCCTAATGGAGCATGACTTAAACTGAAAGCCAAGAAAGCGTTTATGTACATGCCAAGGTTAGCTTAAAGTCACTTTAACCTCAGTGTTTTAGTAGTGTTTTTAAGTCAAATATGAAATCATCTCAGAAGTGCATAGCAAGCCCCACCCCCAATTTGCAATGCAAACATGCTTGTGAGGAAGATTAATCTCACCATAAGTCAGGCCATGTCCTTAATCCACGGTTTTAACATTCATTTGCTAATCTCACGATTTTCTCAAGCAGCTGTGCACTCGTATTTTTGGCATTTTTCACCACCTCCTGAAACTTAGTGAAGCTCTGGAGGATAAAATGACTTGAATATCTGTGTCGCCCTACTTTGAGCTCTCGATTCGTTTTTGGCTATTTACGCTCCGCTCCGTCTGTTCCCTGTCCATTTGTCTGTGTTTGTGTGCATCATGTCTTCTAAAGCCAATTGATCTGAAAAATGACGGAAAGAGGGGAAAAAATAATTTGCTTTGAAGTTAGACTTCAGGGTATTCAAATATGTGACATGAACCAAATAGCTTTTCTTCTCATGTGAAATATATTCCTTCCAAACCACATTCTTATATAACTTTGAAAAATTAAAATCATACCCAGTTAATATTTATGAGCTAATGTCTCATGTTTTTCTTCATTTTAATTTTCTTGTCTGCTTTAATGACAGTGAAATGTATTTCATGTTTCTATTTTACAGGAACAAGAAGAAAACAAAAGTGCGACTAGCTGGCCAGAATATTACATTGATCAGCTCAATTCAATGGCAGCTGTAAGTAGTGAACGAGATGTCTTTTTTTTTAATTTACTAAATTGTCTTTTCTTTTTTGTAATTTAGTGATGAGATATGATTACTTTTAAACATTTTTATGTGGTGCTGAAATATTACAACCAGATCTTATACTTTTTTGGAGAGTTTGTTTTTCCCTGTTGATTTTTGGGTTTGGTTTTTTTGTCACCTGTTTATTATTAAGAAAACTAACTTTATTTTGGCCTCAGATCTTTATGATGTTCAATCTTGTGTTGAACAGAGAAAGACTCTCCTCGCTCTGGAGAAGGAGGATGAAGAGGAAAGGAACAAAACTATAGAGAGCTTGAAGACTGCTCTGAGGACCCAACCTATGAGGTGACAAAACATTTGAACAGGAAAAAAATACTCACATCCACACACAAAACTGGGGCAGATCCTAGGGCTGAAAAACAAATCAACACATTAAATTATAACAGCTTGTGCTACAGAGCTTTAGTTTTAAGGCTAAATGATTATCAGGTAAGTATCTGATGGTAAAAACTACCAACATGCAGTAAATAAACGAGTTCTGTAGCATGCAAGCTGCTAGCTGTTGATATATTTTTCTTTTTCATGTGCCCAGATAGTTTATGTATCTATGTTTATGTATCTCCTGTTATTTAACCTGCAGCGCCCTGTCTGCCGCTCTTTTCAGCTCCTCATACTCATATGGAAATGCACCCTTTAAAAATTGAACACCCGTAAAGGTTTTTCATTGATATAAAAGAACATTAAAGGGAGACCACCTCACTTTCAACACTTACTGAATGTGAATTCATTGTACTGCAAGAAAACACAAGGACACAGGGAACATTCACTGCAGTTTTAACCCAAATACTTGGGTATTATAGATGCACTGTACTTCTGTGAAATAACTAGTATTTCCTCAAGCGCTAAGATCGTCTCTGTAAACTGTGACGATTTCTCTGTTCAGGTTTGTGACTCGATTTATTGATCTGGACGGTCTGACGTGTGTCCTGAACTTCCTGAAGAGCATGGACTATGACACCACAGAATCACAGATCCACACGTCTCTCATCGGCTGCATCAAAGCTCTGATGAACAATTCGCAAGGCCGCGCCCACGTCCTTGCTCACTCCGAGAGCATCAACATCATCGCCCAGAGCCTGGCCACAGAAAACATTAAGACAAAGGTGGCAGTCTTGGAGATCATGGGTGCTGTATGTCTGGTGCCTGGCGGGCACAAAAAAATCCTGGAGTCAATGCTGCACTACCAGCGTTTCGCCTGCGAGAGGACGCGCTTCCAGGTGGGTTGGAGCAGTCGAGGGCAGCACTCTGATATAAATCTTTCACAGAGAGGTAAAGCAATTTAAAGCAACATTGCTTGAAAGTATTAATCACCTGTAATGGATTTTCATCTCCCAGACACTTGTAAATGATCTGGACCGGAGTACGGGGCGGTACAGAGATGAGGTCAGCTTGAAAACAGCCATCATGTCCTTTATTAATGCTGTGCTGAGTCAAGGAGCTGGAGAGGTAATATATATTATTTTCATGCTTCTTTTCACACAGGAATCACTTATTTAAGAGGGTTTTTAAACCATTGCTTGCATCAGTATCTCACCGCTGTTTCCCCCCCGTTTTAGACTAGTTTGGAATTCCGTATCCACCTTCGATATGAATTTCTTATGCTGGGGATCCAACCTGTGATTGATAAGCTACGCTCTCATGAAAACGCCACGTTAGACAGGTGAGGTGCAACCCCCCCCAACAACACAGCAGATTTTAAAGTCTTCCCAACTAATGTATGTCAACATTAATACTGTTTCTACGCTAGAAGTGTGAGTTCATCGCTTAATTCTCTGTGACACTTTCAGGCATTTAGACTACTTTGAGATGCTGCGGAACGAGGATGAGCTGGCTGTGTCAAACCGTTTCGAATCGGTAAGGAAAAGAAACATGTCTCCCGTACTTAAGCGTCATGCGAGAAACAAATGTTTATTTATTTGGGGTGTTTTTCTGCTTCTCTTCCAGGTGCATGTAGACACCAAAAGTGCCACCCAGGTTTTTGATCTCATCCGGAAGAAGATGAGCCACACTGATGCATATCCGCACTTTATGTCTGTCCTGCATCACTGTCTGCTCATGCCACGTGAGTTTAGTTGTTTGTGACTGGACAAACAGGGTTGATCAATATTATATAATTTTGTGTAATTGTAATGTGCTAGGACATGTAAAGTGTTCTGAAATACAGTGAGGCTCCAAACAACGTGGGAGTATTACTCCCACAAATACACAGTATATTTCTACTTTCTTCTTTCTTGCCAAAAAGATAAGAATGTTGACTTTGTCCCAATTAGTCAGTCCAGAAGGTGGATTAGCGCATTCCCAGCTAAACTAAATCTGTACTCATTCAGACGCTAATATTTACTTCCGTAACTGTTTTCCGTACCACTCACTTTCAACGGATTTCCCACATCATCAGATTTGAAGTGAAAGTGCCACTAAACACACGACTGCACAAGGCTTTTTGCTCCAACTCCCACTCCTTTACGCTGTTTATTCAGGGATTTTCCTGAAGGAAAAAAATTGGAAGTGAGCTGCAGTCAGTGATGTGGTTTCACCCTTGTGTTAGTAATAATCTGCAAATTTAGGAAGGAAAAATAAAACCATTATATATTAACTACGATACAGTGCACTTTTAATTTCCACAGTACCGCGTGTTGTGCGCTGTGAGTTTATAAGGCACCAGTTAACATCTTGCCCCCATATGACTGATGAAATTTCACCAATCAGTAAGAAATACATTTGTCATCTTGTTGTAGTCTTTAATTATTTTGTCTCCCTTAGGCTATCTAACCACTGTGGATCCAAGTGTAATCAGTAATTTCTCCGATAACACTGAATGGAAGAAACATGAGTAATGGGAAATTTGCTTTCTTGGCCCTCTTTCTTTCTGTGTCCAGACAAGAGAAGTGGAAATACTGTACAGTACTGGCTGCTATTGGACCGCATCGTCCAGCAGATGGTCTTGCAGAACGATAAAGGTCATGACCCTGACGTCACACCACTGGAGAATTTTAACGTGAAGAATGTTGTCCGGATGTGAGTGCACCGATTTCCCCTGAACAGACGGACACGTAAACATGGAACAGATTGAAGAATGTAGAACAGGGCTGAAGTAGAAAGCCATGTGCTTGACAGTGTTGGTTCAAAAATAGCTCCCCTTTTATGTTCAGAAAAACAATCAGCGGAGTCGTTCACTGAGATGCTGTAAGTAATTATGTGTGTCATTCTCTTTGCAGGCTGGTCAATGAAAATGAGGTCAAACAGTGGAAGGAGCAGGCAGAGAAAATGAGAAAAGGTGTGTGCGATTATAAATGGATTACCTGAAATGGGACAATTTTGTTACCAATGAAAATTATGTTTTAATAAAATCTTGCTTTAAATTCCACATCACAGAGCACCACGAGCTGCAACAGAAGTTTGAGAAGAAGGAACGTGAATGTGACGCCAAGACCCAGGAGAAAGAGGACATGATGCAGACCCTCAACAAGATGAAAGAGAAGCTGGAAAAGGAGAGCAACGAGCACAAAAATGTCAAACAGCAAGTGGCTGAACTCACCGCACGACTGCATGAGCTCAGCACCGTATGTTTCCATTTAAAGTACTTTGCAATTACAATTACCTTCAAATGAAAACCTTAATGAGTATGATGGTGGACTCTGACAGTCAGTGGTGATCCAGAACAATCACATGAGCTAATCTAAGAAGTTATGAGTAGTCCTTTAGATATCACAATGTGATCTAAATCTAAATTTTTCTAAATGTATTAAAACCTGAACATAAAGCATTTCTTTTTTCTAGATGAAAAGCAGAAATGAAAAAATGAAAACCATTTTTAACTTCTGTCTCATTAAAGGTCAGGTTGAAGGGAACACTTCTGTTGATTTTCATATATTTCATGTATACTGCTACTGTGGCCCTGAGAGATCAAACACACTGCAACACATGCAAGCACACAAATTACAATGGAAATCACACAAAAAACACACAAAAAAGAAACGGTTAAAAAAAAATAAAAATGTATAAAACACAACAAAAGTGTTTTCGGAGCGACAAAAATGTGACGGAACAGCTGACAGGTGACAAGCTACCGAACAACTAACAGCAAACACGTATCTACAGTATTGCAGGAGTCATACGATTAAAATGCACATTACCCACATCTCTTTTTTTTTCCCCTCACAAGAACAATGAAAACTTTTAAGAAATAACAGGAACTGAGGTTCCTGTTATTTCGTAGTTTTTCCATCGCATTGTTGTCTCCCTAAAAACATGTCCTCTGCATTTCTTGAGCTTTTGCAGTGTTTTGCTATTTGCTGGTATTTTCTTAAGTCACAGTACATTTGAACTGTCAGGGCCACCGTGGAATGCAGATGAAAGAAGATGACAGCTGATGGTTTTGAGATTCCATTTCAGCTAATGTACCCCTTTTCTGCTGGACTATAATCAGAATTGTAGTTATAATTCCATTGAAAGTGCAGCAATACTCTTTGCATGAGAATTGAACCTCTCTCGTGTTCCCATGTGTCCCTGCAGAGGCAGGCAGCTGTTGTTCCTGGCGGCCCTCCTCTTGCCCCCGGCCCCCCTGGCGGCCCGGTGCCTCAACCAGGCTTTGCAGGAATAACCCCACCTCCTCCACCACCACCTCCTGGTGGTATGATGCCTCCTCCGCCACCGCCGCCGCCTCCGCCGGGTGGCCCCCCACCTCCCCCTGGGCTCCCACCTATTGGAGGTATCCCTCCACCACCAGGAGCGCCCCTGGGATCATCGCTGAAGAAGAAGAACATTCCTCAGCCATCAAATCCTCTCAAGTCCTTCAACTGGTCCAAGTTAGCTGAGGTATGACGAGCAGAGGCACAGGAGGCCTCCAGATATTCCTGCTCTTTGTTAAAATTTGACACATAAGATTTCTTATTTTCCTCTCCTCAGAATAAGCTGGAGGGTACGGTCTGGATGGAGGTGGACGATGCCAAGGTTTTCAAAGTGCTGGATTTAGATGACATTGAAAGAACCTTCTCAGCCTATCAGAGGCAGCAGGTACTGAGAATGATTCAGTTCACCTTTCAGTCTCACCACATGTCGCTGTCTATCATTAGATAATGCCAAGGGTAGATATGTGGGTTTGGGGTGGGCAGAGGGTTCAGTTTGCTTGCATTTTTTGGATTTAGACCTGGCTGCTGTTCAGTTTCTTGGATTTTTATTATTATCATTTTTTTTATGTGTGCAACTTTTCTTTCCTAAGCACAGTTTGGTCACTGGGAAGAGGTCAGATCTTGGGAATGAATTAGATTCGAGACTTTCATGCTCAACTGAATTTAAATTCCTCACATTTCAAATGGAACACTTTTTTTTTTTAATGGTTTAGATTATTCTGCCATATGTGATTGAAAATGCTGCGCTGCTCACTATCAGCTGTTCATTTTTTCTTTCATTTTGCAACATATGTAGTTTCTGGAAATTCATAATCGGTAGTTTTTGGATTAGAAGGGTGTGTCTTTTTTAAAGATGAAGCTGTAGACAGCCCAGTATGAAATGTGATCTAAAGCATGATGAATCTACACACATTAAAAAAATGCAAAAATGTGCATTTTGAATACTCAGCATCAGTCTGATCAGTTTAATGATTAGTTAATATGCACAGCATGTGAAGAATAAGCATGTACTGATAATCTGAACAGCCACTTACAGTATGTCTCACTATGCTCACTTCTTTGCTGATCCATTGTCATTTGAGTGCTGAATGAGCTATGATTCATTTGTTCTTATGGGCTGCAATCACGTAACTGCTTTACTTACTCTAATGAGTGCTTACGTCTTCCCTGCTTCTTGCCTGCATTTTAGGACTTCTTAATGATCAATAACAGCAAACAGGTGAGTGCACTTGCAGTACAGTACTTTCTACAGTCACTCTTTGTTCATATATTTGGCGTCAGCTGTCTTTACATGTCGTGTTTGTGTGTTCTCGTGAATTCTACAGCCACTCTGACTCCTTTCAAATGTGTTTTCAGCTCTCCTTTGGGATGCTGGCACATGTGTCATCCAGTCCTAATTATTATGTGTTTGTCTGCGACTGTAACTAAAACAAAATGTGAGCTTCATGCCTTCTAACCTCTTAATCACTGTGCTAACAGAAAGAGGCGGAAGACGACACGCTGAGCTCCAAAAAAGTCAAGGAGCTGTCGGTGATTGATGGCCGTCGAGCCCAAAATTGTAACATCCTGCTCTCACGGTAAGTTCAGCTCAGGATTTTTAAAAAACGAAACAAAAAAAACAGACACAGCAGACGTTGTTATATTCTACATCTTTATGGACTCATCTGTTGTGCACTGCAGACTGAAGCTTTCAAATGATGAAATCAAGAGAGCCATCCTAACCATGGACGAACAGGAGGACCTTCCCAAAGACATGCTGGAGCAGGTACGGCTTTCATGCAAACACAAACACAGCAGCTGTGCTTTCATTAATGCATGTCACACATAGTTAAGGGGTTGAGTGGCAAACGTCATACGCCTTGGAGCAAGAAACTAGCAGAGATTCAGGCGTGTTCATTGACACGCTGTGTTAATCCTTGTGGGGTTTTTCAGCTGACAAAAAGCAGAGATGTCGGAGTATTTGATATATTGAAAAGTCTTTTCCTTCTCCATCAGTTGCTGAAGTTTGTCCCAGAGAAGAGCGACGTGGATCTCCTCGAGGAGCACAAACATGAGCTCGATCGCATGGCCAAACCCGACCGCTTCCTTTACGAGATGAGCAGGTGAGTTTCTCTTTATCTGCAGCGTATTATTTCAGTGTTTATCAGCCTATAACCACAGAGCTGACAGCATCAGGGCAGAGCAACTCAGATCTGCTGACAAACAATAGTCTTTGTTTCCTCTTGGTCTAAGCAGATAAACCCAGTGACACATGGTTTTCTACTTAACGGGAACAATAGCCGTCTGTGTGAAACACTGTGTTGGAGAAATTGAGCCGATAATTTAATAACATTTATTACAGTTTTGTAAACAAAGTCATGCAAGACAAAAGAAAGGAGCATGGTCACCAGCAAAGGTCAGACGCTGGTGGGTGGCATCCTGCAGCATAGCGACGGTAGAAATGTATGTAAAGGAAGAATCACACAGTCCGTTTTTTCTCATTTCCTTTGAAAAGTGCCGCTGTAGTTTTCCAGTTTGCCGTCTTACAGACTGGACTGGAAGACAGATGCCACTGTGGTATTCATTAAGTGCACAGTCTGTGCTTTATAGGCTTAAATCATAAACACAGCCAAAAATAAGCTTCAAGTACCACAACTAAAACTTTTATATGCACCATTAAGTGTGGCAATTTAAGCGCAATGTTCATGATTGTTGCTTTTGTCTACATTTGTGGATTTCCCTGTTTATAATTTATTATTTGTATCTTTTTCTCCTTCTTCTCTGACACGTTATTTCCATTCTTGGTCCAGAATAAACCATTACCAGCAGAGGCTGCAGTCCCTGTACTTTAAGAAGAAGTTTGCAGAGAGGATAGCTGAGATCAAACCCAAAGTTGAAGGTGGGAAATGTGTGCTTTATACAATAAAAATGATATCTCAAATATGGTTGCTATTATTTATCCAAAGCATACATATTTATATCTCCAACCTTGTCCATTTTCCTGCTGCTTTAGCGCTGGGTAAGGCGTCTAAGGAGGTTTTAAACAGCAGAAACCTGAAGCAGCTGTTGGAGGTGGTGCTGGCATTTGGAAACTATATGAACAAAGGTCAAAGGGGCAATGCTTATGGCTTCAAGGTGTCTTCACTCAACAAGATCGCTGATACTAAATCCAGTATTGACAAGTAAGAACATTTTTCAACAGTAGTATTAAAACTTTGCAGGCAGCAGTAGAAAGAATGGCAGGCGGTGTATAAAAGTCACATCTGGCAATGTTATAGTGATGAAATTCCATGTGGATATTCATATCTGAAAGTCTATCATGAAAGCCTTATATTGCACATTTGACACATTTCGCTGTGTGTTTGCAGAAACATTACTCTGCTGCACTATCTGATCACCATCCTGGAGAAGAAATATCCCAAAGTCCTGAAGTTCCAGGAGGACATGCAGAGTGTCTCAGAGGCAGCCAAAGTCAAGTAAGTGAAGGCCGGGACCAGTGATTCCCAAGTGTTTTCCTAATTTTTGTTTCTTAAAAAAAACACGATCTCACAAATGCATGCGGTTGAATTGTTGGCATATAAAAATACAGTTTTTCTGTAAAGGGTAAATCATCTGCATAGGGAACCTAATTTTCAGCTACTTCCTTTTTAAGTGAACGCTGATGACCTTTCTTTCTTCCGTGCAGTATGACGGAGCTGGAAAAAGATATCGGGAACCTGCGCAGTGGATTAAAAAGTGTAGAGAGCGTGAGTCATGGATATTTATTAGACGCTTCATATCTTGTTGTGCAGACTCAGCAGAGCTCTTCTTTATGTTCTCTTTTTAATTGCTCCCTTTGATTTCCACTTGCAGGAACTGGAGTACCAGAAGAAAGGGCCACAGCAGCCGGGTGACAAGTTTGTGTCGGTGGTGAGCCAGTTTATCACCGTGGCCAGCTTCAGCTTCACTGATGTCGAGGACTCTCTCGCCGAGGCCAAAGAACTGGTGAGTCATTGCGCCTGCGCAGTCTCTCCAGAAAACCCGAGGGCGCACACGTGCGTTTGAGCAGACCGGACAATGTCGCAGTCGCCTGCAGACACTGGCGCTGAAAGCTTGCATCCCATTTCCTTTCCAGGCAGCTGTTTCTACAAGCCTTACTGACCCCACAAGGGACCTTTCTAGGAAAGCGACCAGCAGGAGAAGCGTTTCAGCTTCCTGCTGCAGTGCCACCGACACTTTATTGTGCGGCCTGCTTGTTGCCATATGTGAGGGCAAACAGGAACATGGGCTTGAATATTATTTCACACCGTATCAGATTACACCTGCCAACTTTAAGATGTCACTTTATGTTGTGCAAACAGAATCACAGCATTGAAGCAAATGAAGAAGCAGCAATTGTGGATTTTATTTATATGTCCCACAGTGTGTGCCACGTTGGCATGAGTACTTAGCTGGTAACATGGGGACCATTAGTTGCTGTTAATCATTTACAGTATCCCACAGTTTAATATTTGAATGTTTACAGCAGCCCTCTGTCCTCACGACTGGGAGCCAGATAACCTGGTGACCATCTAAATGGGTCACTGCATCAGCTCTGTGTATATAAACAAAATGAAGGAAGAAAAAAGGTGACTGTGAAATAGTGCGTGTTGATTGTTGCTGGGGAAGTTAAAAAGTGTACTTTTTTTTTGTTTTTAAATGGGGGGGAAACAAATTTCAGCGTCTTTGCTTCAGCTCACAGTTTGCCTCTCTATGCCAGAGCTGCTGTTAGCGGTCTCATATTTTGAAGCTGTATCTTCCCAGCATGATCTTGCATCTGGATGTTCTTCTTCTTCTTTTTTTCTTTTAATTTATTGTGAAAAACACCCAACAAGCACATTGCCTTAATTTGAGCTCTGGCTCCAGTCTCTGACCTCAGCTGCAATCAGTAGCCGGTGAGATCTGGATGAACACGGGCTTCAAAGCCCGACCACTCCTGCCCTGCTCTGGTTTCAAAGAGCTGGGGCCTAATGACTCTCCTGTAAAGCAGTCAAAGATGGAATAAAACATGGTTCTGCTGCATCCTGCTGTAAATCTAATCCCGTGTGCCCCCCTCCTCTTCTCTTTGGTCCTGCAGTTCCTGAGGGCAGTAAAGCACTTTGGTGAGGATGCCAGTAAGATGCAGCCAGATGAGTTCTTTGGCATCTTCGACCAGTTCCTGCAATCGTTCACAGAGGCTCAGCAGGAGAATGAGAACATACGAAAACGAAAGGAAGAGGAGGAACGCAGGGCCAAAATAGAAGCTCAGGTATGCGATTGATCTCTCTTTTCATCCCCTGAGATTCTCGATAGAGCTGCAGCTGCTATTAAACACTTATTTAGCACCTTTAACATATTAAATACTACAATGCCTTCATTTAGCAAAGGTTACAGTTATAGGAACTATATTTATCTGTTTTCTGTCCTTGACTTACATGAGAAGATCTGTATTACTCACATCTGTGCAGCTCATTAGCTCTGATTAGATTAGAGCTGAAAATGGCTTCCTAAGCTTTGATCAAAGGTGCCAGCATCTGCCCACCAACTCCTCTATAGCTCAGTGCATTATACAGTGCATTGATATTATCTAGTCAAATTGGATGTTATTACGTGACTGCTTCTCTGAATCATAAATAAATAAACATCAGGAGGGCTCAGATTCCCGTAACTAAGCAAAGCTAATAATGCACCCATCCTCTCACCTCTTCAGATCTTTAAATGACAGTTTTCATTTGTGTCCCCAGCTACGAGAGCAGAGGGAGAAGGAGCGAAAGGCCCGGAAAGCGAAAGCTAATGGAGAGGAGGATGGCGGTGAGTTTGATGACCTCGTGTCAGCGCTGCGGTCGGGCGAGGTCTTTGACAAGGACTTGTCCAAGATGAAACGTAACCGCAAGCGGATCAACAACCAGAACACGGACTCAGGCAGGGAGCGGCCGGTCACAAAGCTCAACTTCTAAATGGGCTTGATCACTCCCAACCTCCTGCTCATCATCATCAGCCTCCCTCTGGGGCGAACTGACATCCACATTCCTCTTCACCCTCCTCCACTCCCACCCACCTCGGCTCGGGTGAACCACAGCATTGTGTCATCGCAGCAGGGCCACACACAGCACAACATGATTAGACCTCTCATCTTCTAAGATTTCGATAAGAAACAGAGCAGAAGCCAAAAGTTGATACTCTTGGACCAAAACAAGAGGGAGGAAGAGAAATGTTTTAAGAAGTTAACATGCTGGAGAAAAGTTTTCACGGGTGTTTTGACAGGATCTGTTCGGTGCCGTTTTTGTACATGAATCTATGCACAGAGTGAAATGTGCATCCGGTCGAGTGTTTCCGAGGCTGGAAGCTCGATCAAAGCAGGACGACGATTCCTTTAAATGGGGCCATTTTGTACAGACTGAGGTGTGCTGCTTTCACCTGCCTGGAATTTTCCAAGAGATAATTTCTGGAGAAAGACTAGACCTAAGCTTCCTCTTGATGCTGCTGCTCTCTTGCAGTCACAACCATCACAGGACTGAGAAGCCATGTTGTAGAGACAGATGTGGTTTTAACTGCAAGTGACACAGCTGAGGGTCTTTTTTTTTTCTTTTCTATTCACCTTTGTTGACGTGCAGCATATATATATATGATCACTGTATGTTTTTATTTGAACATTTTCCTGTTACGAGCTGGCCTTAACTGATTTTCTTTTGGTTTTTTGTTTTGTTGTTTTTGTTAAGTGGGTACTCTCAAAGGCCTTGGCCTGATCTGCAATCCTTAACAACTGTGGACACTCGTGTCATACATTACATACATCTATAGTATACAAGCGTGTGTGCTTTGTTACACATGCACATAGGAATCCATAATGCTAAATACCATTGAAACCAACAATTAATGCAATACACTTGTTTTCCCCTTTGAAGAGAGTGCCCTCCTTAAATGTTTTTTATTATTTGGATAGATGAAATGTTTGCTGCATGCTGGCTGGATTTACACTGCATCATAGAAAGGGCAGGAAAAAAAATCTGCTCCACATGTGATGTTTTCATTCTTGTAGAAAACATAACATGTGGACGTGCGACGTTCCCCCTTCAGCCGTGTGACTCCATCCAGCCGACACCTCCACCGAACTTTTATAATTTAAACTGCCTTCCATTGTACAATGACCTAATGATAATAAATGGGAGAAAACAGCTGTTGAGTTTGATTAGTTTTTCAGCACATGCACTTTCATGCACAAAAAAAAAAAAAAAAAAGTCATTTATTGCTACTAAAAACCTTGAACAGAAAGTGGAAGAATCTTTTTTTTTTTTTATGTGCCAGAATTTTAAACTTCAAAGGTAACCAGCATCGTGGCTCCATCTAGTGTTCAGTAAATGTAACAACCTTTATAATGCGTTCCCCAAAAATGAGCCGATTCTCAAATCATCTCAAATGTTTTAATTTGCTGACTTCAAAGTGAAAGAAAAAAAAATCCCCTTTTATATTCAGTCATACACAATAACATAGTTATTGTTTATTATCATATACAATCAAAGTTGGTTAATTATCAAGAATATTTTAGTAGATATCTGAATGACAGTACACTTCCTCTTAGCTGTTCTTCAGATTATATCTTTAGTTATAACCATCCATCCATTTTCTCCTGCTTATCTGGGGCAGGGTCTAAGCAAAGCAAAGAAACCCAGACCTTCCTCTCTCCAACCCTTCCAACTCTCTTGGGGGGATGCCAAGGTGTTACCAAGCCAGGTGAAACACTCAGCTTGTCCTAAGTCCACCCCGAAAGTTCGGCGTGGCTGAAACACCTCACCTAGGAGGAACCCAGGAGGGATCTTGGTCAGATGCCTGAACCACCTCAATGGATGTGGAAGAGTACCAGTGGCTGAGCTCCTCACCGTCTCTAAGAGTGAGTTATGTACCTTGCTAATCTATTAAATATAATTTAGGACAATATAAGAATTCACAAGATGTATAATAGTTGAGTTTTTTTTTGTTAAAACACAGATAAGAAAAACTTTCTTAATTTGCTACTTGGGTAAAGCAGGCAACAGGGACTTATTTTCTTCATTACAGATCCAAGTCTTGGTCATCTAAAAGTTTTTCTGTTCAGAAAACTTGTTTTTTGTCCTATTTAAAAACCACTGTATAACCTTTGTTTTAATTTGTTTTTGTATAGAAAACCAATACTTATTGCCTACTTCAGCAGAAAACCATGTGTCAGCTTGTCATCTGTCTCCTGCACAAAGTGTGAAACTCCGGTGTAAAAAGCTCTGCCGGCGACTTCCACCACCACAGCTTTGAAGTCTCCACACGTGGTCTCCTGAGCATAAAGACAGAAATGCACCAAAATAAATGCATGCATATATTTAAATTAATACAACAGAGGGTTTAGGTTTTCCATCTACTCATTTGAGGTGAGGTCATCTATAAATATATAACAAGATCAATAAATTATTTAATGCTTCAGGTCAGTCTATAATGAGCTGATTCAAATGAATCATTCAGTTTTATTTATATAGCACCAAATCACAACAACAATCACCTAAAGACCCTACAATAATACAAAGCCTTGTATGTGAGGAGAACGATTTTGAATTTAGATTAGATAAAACTTTATTAATCCCTCTGATGGGTTCCTCCAGGAAATTCAGTTTGAAATTTGATTCTAATTTAACAGGGAGCCAATGAAGAGCAGACAGTCTGGGAGAAATATGCTGTCTCAGTAGTTACTCTCACTGCAGCATTTTAGAGCAACTGAAGGCTTTTCAGGACATCCTGATAATAATAGTCTAGCCCAGAAGTAATAAATACATTAACTAATTTTCGAACATCAGTCTGAGTTGGAATATTTCTAATTTTAAAGACAATATATGCATTGAAAATCATATCCTGGTCAAAAATGACTCCATGATTCCTCACAGTGTTACTGGAGGCAAAGGTAATGCCATCCATGAATCTGGTTAGACACCATATTGTAGAAGTAGGAAATTAGAGGTTATCTAGGTGCTGCAGTTTTACTAGTTAGTGTGTTCTCTGACTTCATGGGCAGATAAAGTTGGGTATCATCTGCATAGCAGTGAAAATGTATTCTATGTCTCTAATTGAATTAACATTTGTGTGAAGAGGAATCTCCATTTACATGAACAAATTATAGTCCCAAAACAAACTGGAGATACGATATAAACTACTGCAGTGCAGTACCTTTAATACCAGCAACATTCTCTAATTACTGTAATAAAATTTTATGGTCAACAACCATCGAATGCTGCACTAAGGTTTTGGCAGGACAACCACAAAGATGAGTCGACTGTCAGAAGCCATAAGAAGATCATTTGTAACCTTCACTGAGGCTGTTTCTGTGCTGTGATGAGCTCTGAAACCTCCCTGAAACTCCAAAATATGCAATATGTAGGATGAGTAATTTTATCAGGAAGTGGTGATTCGTTTGCTCTCACTCCACACATCAGCACGCTGTGTTTTCATGTGATTTTTCCTTTGCTTAAAACAGCTGAACCTGAGAAACACGCAGCATCTGTTTCATGCTGACTTCACTCTAAGACATTTAAATACAGGACTTCAAATCAGTATTTTAAAAACTGTCAACCTGAGGAGTCAAACAGAGCGATGGTATATTAAATTGCACCAAAATGTTCCATTACATTTAGGATCAAGTACTATTAACTGTATTACTGTTTAGAAACAAAATACAAAATCTTCTTTTTAACTGAGATTCATGATGCCCATGTCAATACATCATATATGTACTGCATTATAATGTCTAAATATCGACTTGTTCTTTTGGGTTTTGTTTTGTTTTTGTTTGTTTTTTTACAAATTGCACTTCTTCCTTTTCCCCAATTCTTTGAACACGAGGCATTCACCTTCGTTCTACAAGAGAACAGAAATCGCGATACCTCAACAGCCTTTCCTGTGAACTGGGATCCAGTGGCTCCGCTCTGGAACGTCCTGGTCTGGTTCAGCTGGATGAGACCTTTGTGATGCTGAAGAGCCACTCGAGCCGTGACACCAGAACCAGTCGGGCTTCGGTCTACCTGAAAATCACAGCGTTTAAACCTCCTATGGCGTGAAGTTAAGATGGCACCAAAGAACAAAACACAGACGTTTTATTGTGTTTTGTATGTTTCCAACACTTGAGGCACTTAAAGAGGTAATGGAAGAAAGGACGAAGACTTAAAAGGTGACACTATCCTATTAGGCAACAAAAAGCCGATCTCTGGCAGTGTCGAGCTGCTGGCTGTGAGCAGTCGCAGCTGCTCTTCCTTGGCAGTAACGGGTGTCGCTTCAGCTAATACAGCTGTTCCAAATTGTAATGTGACTTGTTACATTTTTCCTGCCATTGACGTGACAGATAACACTCAGAACTACTGCAGGGTTAGACAGGAATGTATTTAAAGTTGGATGTAGCCTCAAGGCCTAAACAAAACAAACAAAAAAAGGTGATCAGGAGTGCCGTAAATCTGCAATATTTCTAATGACCAGTAGGGGGACATTCCACATTTTCCATCTACGTCTGCTGCTTACATCACACTTGTGATCTTTTTAAACATATTTCTGATGAGCTTAGGGTTTAAATCAGTAGTTTGAAGTCTTTTCTGAGCATGATGCTTGTTTTATTAATATGGCCCTATTCAGAGTGAAATAGAAGATTTGGTTTGTGGCAACCTCCCTCACATCCCCTCCTTTCTTGTCATGACCAGTTTTATAAAGTTTCCAGAGATATAGATCAGACTATTACAAAGTCCTGCATTTGCAATCCCCCCTACACCTGAACGTTAATACTGACAAACATTTTTTGTCTTGTTTATTTAGTTTTTATGTTTTATTCTAATCAATAAAAATGTAGTAGAAAGTCATTCTTGTAGAACTCAGGGCGCATTCGAAACCACGCCTCCCACTAAAGCGTTACCCACACCCACACTCAGGCGTCGGCGACACACCTCAAACTGACATCGTGATAAAGTCTGTGACATTAGTTCAATTCTCTCTTTTTGTAGCCATTTCTCATTAAAACCATTGATGGGGATTCAAAATTTACGAGCTAAAGAATAAGTGCCTATAAAAGTGTTAAATGACAAAGGTTTATCCTTCCACCAACAGGAACTAACATACCTGCGCATCCGCAAACACACAGATATTGGCGGTGGGTTCAGGAGAGTAATGGTCTTTCCCGTCTGTTAGGATGGTTCCATACAGGAAGGCCAGATCATCGCTGGCTGGATGATGCAACTTCACCTAAAGGATAATAAGAACAGAGCTGTAGAATAATGTTGGGAGCACCGCGACCACATACTTTTGACCATCGAGTTGATGTTGGGTGACTAAGAGGTCATGTGATGCTCAGGTTTTTAGCTATACGCTTTACAGGCATGCACTGCATGCCACATAAATACTGCCAGATGTTTCTTGTGGTCTCTAAAAATATCCTGTGCATACATTCGAACCATAATTAGACAACACCCCAAAAGCAGATGTGATGATTAAAAAAATGAAGCTGCCAATTCAAAGCAGCTCTATATAAGATCTGGCCTACTTTTCCCCCTTTTTAAATGAAAGTATGGATTATGTAGACTTTTAGATTACTAGAAATTTAGCAAGTGATATTCTTACTTTTTGTGTTATTATTAACTAATGTTACCTATTGTTTTGTCTGTGTAATATTGGTGAGGTTTTGTTTATTTCCTGTCAGATGATCACCTGTGATTTGACCGCTCTGGTCACGGCTGTGGCTGCGTCGACGAGATCCCGAGTCCTGGACTTGGACACATCCAGACCAAACCTCTGGGCATTCACAAAGGCATAGAAGGCCCCTCCGTAGCTGATGTCAACCGTTACCTCACCAAACCCCTCCACCGTCACTGTCACATCTGGTAAAAAAATATTTAATTAGTCCTGGAGAACACTCCCTTCTGAGAACTATTACAGTTATTTATGCTACCTGTAGCAAATGCAAACGCTGGCACGCTGAGAAATCTCACTCCCCCTGTTTTCCCCTCAGAGTACTCAACGAAAGCCTTCACCAGGCCACAGGGACAGTGGATGTTCACTTGTGTCTCTGGCGACTTTTGCTCGGTCACTAGTTTGTAGTCCACAGCGAAGCGTCCCAGTGCGATGATGGCGTGGCCGCACATGGTGCTGTAGCCCTCGTTGTGCATGAACAGCACCGCCAGGTCGGCCTCGGGTAACTCGCTGTCCACGATCAGGGCCCCGTACATGTCGTAGTGTCCTCGCGGTTCATACATCAGCACCCTCCTGAGGTGGTCCAGATGTTCCTGGACGTAGCGACGTTTGGAAAGCACGCTGTCGCCTTTGACCTCGGGATAGCCACTGAGGATGATCCGCAAAGGCTCTCCACCCGTGTGCATGTCGACCACAGACAGCTCGCCTCCCTCGTGAGGTGGAAGCTGCATTTCCATCTCAGTGCTGATCTCAGAAATCAAAACAATCCTTTGGGATATAAACTTATTGATATTTTTAGTACACCTTTTTTTGATAAATGTAAACACTTCTATGAGAAAACTTTTGAGTCTGCCTACAAGCTTCTTTTTAAAGTTATCCCTCAACTCAAAACATATATATGGAGTATGGGTAACAAATGCATTTGAAACTATTTATAGCTCGGTGTCTGGGTCGTGTGTTTAGCTTATCCATGCTCAATTCTGCTTGATGGCAAATTTACTGTGTGATAATTCATCTGTAAAATCAGGGCCTCAAGATTTGGTAAAGAAGAAGGACCTTTGTCACACAGCTTAAAAACTATGACCGCCTTTATTCTTCAACACGGCCTCTCTTGGACAACCTTTCTCGTCATTTCTTTCAGTAGTCTTCAGGAATGGTTCTCCAGGCTTCTTGAAGGACATTCAAAGCTCTTCTTTAGATATTGGCTGCCTTTTGTTCTATTCTCTGTCAATATGATCCCACACTGCTTCAATAATGTTGAAGTCCAGGCTCTGGGGAGGCCATTCCATGCTGATAGTGTTTGCTTGTGTGTTTTTCTATCCAGGTATTCTTTTAATGCATTGGCAGTGTGTTTGGGATCATTGCCAGGCTGAAAAATGAAGTAACTGCTTTAGACCAACCCTTCCACTGAGACCATTTCTGATGAGGCTTCAATGAACAGCACAGCAAGGATCAGCTAAAAGGCCAGATCCAGCACTCAAGTCCTGTGTCAGTGGTCATGTTGGATTTTTTCCATATCACTTAATGACATGACTTCCAGATATCATTCCTCTGCTGTAAATAGTTTTTTTTACAGGCCTGTCACATCTTCTTTTGCCCTCCACTTGTCCAGTTTCCTTTTTTTAAAAGAAGATACTGCACACCATGGCGAGATATGCCAAGTTTTTGGCTATACGCTCTGTAAAAGTGCTATTATATTGTATAGCTATTAAACTGTGTTATCTTTAGCATTTTTGTAGATTCAATTAAACAAACAGGGACAAATTATGTTTTTTTTGTGACATTCTGTTAGTAACAAAGTGGCTAAAGATACTATTTAAAGTTGGTTCTTTGCTACTACTGGTTCGTCTCGTGTCCTTTTTATGCTTGAGTGATTCACGGGTCAGTGTGGCTTAACAAACAAAACACATTCCTCATAAAAACGAGTTTAAAAAAAAAAAAAAATTCCTCATAAAAACGAGTTTAAAAAAAAAAAAAAAGCAGCCAATGTCCAAAGAAAAAGCATTGAAAGACCTCCAGAAAGGATAGAGAACTACTGCTCAAGAGAACTTGAGTAGATGCAGTAAACAGTAAATATGTCCACATGGAATCGCATTAAATTTGACAAACAGGCACCAAAAGGCAAATGTGGTGCAGGCTGATCTGTGGACAAGCAAACAGTGGTTTACAGTCGGGAACTTTATTATTATTTTTCTCAATATATACAGTGCCATGTTATTATTAAACAAACTTTTTCTTGGTTAAACGTTTGGATGCGTGCAGTAGGTGTAGTGCACGCTGCAGACTCTTCAGCGCATCCAGTAAAAATCCAGCGCTGACTTACTCACACAGCTGCAGAGGAAACGAGCTAAAGCACCGGTACGTTTACTTACCTGCTGTAAATTTTCTCCGTGATCTCAAACTTCTGCAGCTCTCCTCCTTTTTTTCTTTTCTTTTCTCTGTGCGTGTTTCAGCTCACAAAGACACTAAAGTGAGACATTAGCGCCACCCGCTGTTCTGGAGGGCTGCATTAACGATTTAATAAACTGCACGCTCAGTTCAGAAGTTACTCTCCAAACAGCCTGCACGTGCACACTTTTATATTCACACAGACATGTTTCTCTATATGTTACATACATAACCCTTTAAAAACGGGCTGAAACTGATTCACAGCGTTTCTGATTAAAGATCGTATCCAGGAGAAGTTTTCCTTTTCCCCCAAGTAAAAGAATTTTGCCTAAAATAAAATAAAACAAAAGGAAAATTCTTACATGTGTATTTATGTTCTGCACAACTGCTCTAATATTTTATAATACGACACGTGTATAAGGGTCTAATTCCCCTGTAATAAAAAAGTAGTATTTTATTTGAAATTACTTTGTAATTATATTTGCCTACAAATACTTTAGGTTTAGGAAAAAGAGCGTCTCCTTTCCTCTAAAAGAGCTGGAGGTTATGCCACTCCATAACATGACCCGCACCTTAAAAAGTCCAGTGTTCTTACAATGTAAGATCAGGAAATACTGTTTGTTTTTATGCAGTACTTAAAAGCACTTACAGTATAATTTGTGTCTCCTTGACTTGTCATCCCCATATTCTGGTGCACCTATTTTTAAGTATTTGTGTGTTAATATTAATGCGATTTTAATTTCAAATAAAATACATGGAAAGTCAAATTCAATTTTAATTACTGCAGAATTCGTCTGTTACTCATGGATCACATTATAAAGTGTTACCAGGGAGGAGGTAACACTTTATAGGTATAAAGTGTTACCTACCTACCTACCTAGACTACTTTCTCCTTCCTTATTAGCGCTGATGTTTAAAGATGATTCGGTCAGTGCAAAGGTGCTGCTTTGTTTGTCAACTGCTAAATAAAAATCACATTTAAAGGAGAAAGTCAAGTAAACCCACTGTAATCTGTATCCTCCTGTGACTCACCTGGATAAAACACAACACGTGTGGCATGAAAACCGCTTGCGTGTTGCAGTTTCCAATGTAAAGACTTTTGTGTTACATAAGAGAAGAAACTAAACAACAGATGGTGAGCAGGCATTACTTTTCATTACTCATTTCACAGTTGACAGGCTCCCTCGGATGCATGCAAGGTCGTCTCTGAACGTAACATAGAACAGACATACTTAACAGTCACATGCTTGGACCCTTACAGTTCACACTGAGATGATACAGAGTCACAGATAACTGCACCATCGTCATTTACACAATTTGCCCAGCGGTTTCATAAACTGCCGAAAAATATGAACAAAAACTGAACTTAGTGCACTTTCCCGTTAGATATGCATCGTAAACCATCATTTAAATGATTAAAACAGGATATGCAGTAACATTTATCTTACAAAATGGCTAATAAATATAAATAGTTCAAATTCAGTCTGAGAACAAAGATACCTGAGCAAGATGCAAAGCTACGTGAAGAAAAATGCACAACGAGTCTGCTGCAATAACCTGATGACATGTTCGCATCCTGAAGGAAAAGAAACCTTTAACAAAAATGTAAAAGTGGCATTATTGCATCGCCGTTCTTTATTTACATGCACGGGAAATTAGTTTCTAAATAAGACAACGCATATAGATAAATATGTATATATAGGATGAGATTTCATCAAAACAGCTCACAGTGAGGCTTTGCTATTGTAAGGCACATTTAATAACCTGATAATTAACTCTGAGGGTAGATGCTCCACTGAGGATGAGCAACAGAAACTCTGGATTTCCCTCCTAAATAAGATAAAGCTGTGTATTTATAATACACTGTGCGTGTGAAAATGCTCACTGAGCGTCAGCTTGTCCACAAAAATAGAAATGTGAACTTCAAGGTTTTCTACCAAAAAAAAGCAAAAACCCTTCACAACTGTAAACCGACTTCCAGGAACTTTTCATCAAGCTTGCATGATTTGCCAAGCACCTCATGAAGCCTCATTTCCTTTCTGTGCTTGTTGTTCATTACTTGTCCCTGTTTCCTCTCACACACAAGTGTCTCATAAGTTAAAAGCTACAGTATAAGATAAATCCCTGGATCCCTGCTAAGGTAACATTTCTGCATGCAAATCAAGTATTAGAACTTGTAGTCCAACAGGACATGCATGATGCTTATCGAATCCTGTATTTTTTTATTAAATGAGAACATTTAGGGAGCCTCGTCATCTGTTTTCGGTGAAGCCGGCCTGGAGGCAGTGACCGAGTCTTGACTTTTCCGTCTTGCTTTCGGAGAGGACGCCGGCGGCAGCGAGAGTCTTCTTTGTACCGACAGCAGCCTGAGGATCTCGCTCACCTGAGCCTCCAGGAGCGACAGTCGCCCGCTCAGTATCTGAATGTCTGCTTTCAGCTCCAGCTTGGCCGCGTGGAGCGTCGCTTGAAACAGCGCTTGTTCGGACAGCGGCTGCGCGAAGGAGTGTCTGAGGGAGACCTCGGTGTAAACCCCGAGGCTGTGCTCGAATGGACTTCTCTCCATGGGGCTCCTTTCTATCGGGCTTCGCTCGAAGGAGCTTCTTGAATCTCCTGCTCGGTCGATGCGTGGATCACTCTTTGTGATACCACTGTCGCAGGAGTCGGTTTTGTGCAGGGCGCTTGTTTCCTCACCTGCGCTGTTGCTGCCCTCTGTGCTTCCCCTCTCTCCACCTCCCCCTGATTTGTGATTCTTTTTGGGGGATGCAATCTGTTCTGAGGACTGCGATCCTTTCGGCCACTTGTCTGCTTTCTGCGTCTGCTTCTCCTGCTCGACAGGGAGACGTGCTGGCTCAGCAGATGTGGCGTTTCTAAACTTTGCCCAGCCTCTCACACTTCTGCCGCTCCCTGCGTTACCCTCTCCGCCTGCACCACTGCTCTGACTGAACTGGCTCTCTGTGTAAGGCTTTGATGCAGACTCCACCACCTCCACTGTGCGGCTTTGCTCTGACTTTTCGGGCATGTTGCAACTGTTCCCCCCTCCTGCTGAGCTGTTCTCCTGCTGCTGCTGCTGCTGAGGAGATGCCGAGTGACCGGGCTGAGTGTAAGAGTTTGAGTCAGTGTGGTGCTGCTGCATCTCCACCTGCACGCAGTTGTGATCTAAGTAAGTGTTAGACTCTCCTCCTGTTTGAGAGTCTCTGTGCTGTCTGAACTTCTGGAATAGCTTACGAACCGGGTGATCGTCGGGAATGGAGAGAGTCACGTCACTCTGATGCTCCTGCTCCCTCTTCACATCAGCAATCTTCCTGAAGATGACCTGCAAGAGGGAGAGTGTGTGCATGAGGACACTGATACAGGACACACTGTAAATTGTAACTTACAGTGTGAATGTTCTAGTGCTTGACCTGGACGAACCAAGTTGTACAATGTCAGTTTAATGCAGTTTCAAAGCAAGGACAGCTGCCTGCAGCTGTTCTGAATGATGAAATATTCATGAGCTGAAAGCAGCAATGCACAAGGGAAACCGTTAATGGAGCAACAAGTCAATAATGGAGGACAATTTAGGTTCTGTGTCTTTCCTGAATTCCCTCTGAAGACAAAGAAAAGAAACGTCAATAAACTCCAAGCGTCTCACTGCCTTCCGATACCACTCTGGGAGAAACCTTCAGTGCTGGTGTACCTGAGAAGTTACTCTGTGACCCCATGAATCCCAGGTTAAAGCCCACTGTGTACAAAGCTCCCACTCAGTCATTCCAACTAATGTATTAATAGTTCAATAGTTAGCATCAACTTCTTTAATATCATTTTTGGATTAATCTGAAACTGATTAGTTTAGATGATTAGAAATAGATAGATAGGTAGAAGACAGCTCAACCAAAGGAAAGTTCTTGGGCCTATTTTAAACATTTTAGCTCAGCTGCCCATAAGTAATCTACAAAATGTTTAGGACCTGTTAAGTTATTAAACATGCAAACAAGCCTTAAGTGCTCATTTCTTTATATGTTGCTTTAAAGAAGTCAGATCTTGAGCAGTGTATCTCCAGGCTGGGCTGCTTGTTTACTCATTTTCAGTGCAGTCCTTGTACACAGGATGCTACGCCACTTCAACAATGTCCTATGAATGATTCATGTTAAGACCTGACACAGGACCCGAGAGACACATCTGGCCCTTCAATGTTCACTGAAGCCTCATCAGAAATGGTCTCAGTGGAAGAGTGTTTGTCAAGGAGCCATTCTTAAGGAAGTAAAACGGGCGGCGGTATGGCAAATTACACAAGAACTGTGAGAAAATTCAGTGGCAATGATCCCAAACACACTGCCAATGCAGTAAAAACATACCTGGATAGACAAAACACACAAGCAAACACTATCAGCATGGATTGGCCTCCCCAGAGCCTGCACTAAACAAAAGGCAGCCAACATCCAAAGAAGAGCTTTGATGAGAAAGCTTGTCTAAGAGAGGCCTTGTTGAAGAATAAAGGCGGTCATACCAAATACTGATTTTAAAGCTCTGCAGAATTGTACACACTCATATATTGTATACTGTCCATGTATGTTTGCACAGGTTTCAGTAATCACTGCACCTATTTCCCATTTTCCTGAAAAAAATATGAAGAAATGAAGAAGGCTTAAGACTTTTGTAACGTAGAAGAGTTTCTAAAGCTATTCAAATACCTGCCATTAATCTCTTAACATGCAGCTGTGATTTGCCTCAAAACTTTGTCAATCAATATTTACTACACAGCACAAACCAGAGTTTGAGCAGTTGTGAGTCTCTTTAATTCCTTCATAAAATGTTTTTCTTTTAATTGAAAACAACTTTTTAAAACCTACATCCTCAAAAGTATTTCATACATCCCAGTCCTGAACAAAGAACACATCAGACTACGTGCACTGGCATGACTTGACGCGATATGAGCATCCATTAAGAACTTAAAAGATAGTATTACAGCAGAATGTATAAGAAACCTACTCTTGTGGCTGGAAAGCAAAGTATCTCAGTGCTGGAGTGGGATCAATATGTGTAGCCAGGAGAACCTTTATGAAATATTAGAGCCGTAGTTTGGACCGGCTAATTGTTCGGAATAGTTTTGCACTAATTTTTTGTCACCGTCCTTTTTACAGATCGGTGAAATCTGAATGGAGGCAGTGTGCATGTGCAGATTTATTTACATTTATCCTCTTCACATCTGAGCTGTTCAGTCTCAGTTTGTAATTTGATAAAAAGGCTTTCTGGGCGGTCGATACAAAGACTATGTGATATATATATATACAGTCCATTTACCATAACACACTTTATGGAAAACTGTACACAACTCTGCGTCGCACTCAGGTATTCCATGCTGCCTCGTCTCATCTGCAAAGAAGGGATTTAATTCAAATTTTTGTCTGTGATTTGCTGCGGGCACAAACACTTTTTCTTTCTCTGTTTGTCCTTTTATTTTAAATTTAATGATCATTTAAGTACTAAAAAAAATATTTTGCACATACAGATGTGTGTTTAGCACAGGTGCGACAAGACATTGTTGTCATGGTCCTGAGTCTGTTGACTCAAGCTTTTGTGCTTATTAACATTATCTTCTGTTCCTGTTATTCGGGTGATGTATTCTGTTAAGATTTTCCTAGTTATTAGGTTTTGGTTCTGTGCTCCATCTCTTTAATGTCATCCCGGCCGTGTGTTTCCTCTGTTCTGTCAGTGTTGTGTCTGTCAGTTCCTGTTTTACTTTGAAGGTCCGTGTTTGATGTCAGTGTATTCAGCCTGTGTCCTCCCTGTCTCGTCATGCTATTGGATTCAGCTGTGTCTCCCTCGTGTGTGCTGTTTCCTCGTTTCCCTTTGTGTATATTAGTGTGTGTTCTCTAGTGTTCGTCGTGGGATTGTCTGCTTATCGTGTCCTGTGGTGCCGCTGTGTTTCATGGTTTCTGGGCTGTTGCGTTAGTTATCCCAGTTTAGGTTGCTCTTAGTTCTGTTCTCCGCGTCTGTTTGTGTTTTCACCTTTTGGATCAAGTTCAAGTCCAGCTGGGTGGGGTCTGTGCACCCTGTTATCCCTTTTGCCTATAACAGCAAAATGCAACCAGCAATCCCTTGCTTTAAGCTGACACTAACACCCTTTACAAAAAGACAGGACAGAACAGCCGTGAAAGTTTTACCCGTTTTCGCAGATTACATGTGAGGATGAGGTTGCGGGAGAACGAGTTGGCGAATGCGGTGTAAAACTCCAGCACCCGCATCAGAGCCTCTCTCCGGATGACGTGCAGATCGCAGTACGTCAGAGCGCGCACATTCGCACAGGCTCGAGCCAGCGTGGTCTCTTTCCAGAATGCGTCTCCAAACACGTCACCTTTACCTGAACAGGGCCAGATATCATATAAACATCTGTTGGCTCAGATAAATATAAATGAAAGAGGATAAAGTCAAACACATATACGTTGTAAAGCATGAAAAAAGGCTTCAGAAAACTCTGCACTGAAACAACTTTTGGCTTGGGCTATTTCACAGTATTGCTCTGTATTACCTAGTATTGCGATGACCTCGTCATCTTGGATGACTTCGAGGGAACCCGAGACGACAAAACAGAGCGTATCAACGCTCTCCCCGATGTGGAAGATGAGGTCTCCAGGTGCGCAGTGTGTGGTCTGAAACTCCACGGCGAGAGAGCGCAAACAGCCGTCACTAGCCAGGCGAAAGGCTGGATGGTCATTGAACACCTGCCTGTTGAGGTGGACGCAGATGTCTGCACGCATGTCTTTAGGACAGATGGAGAGAACCTGAAAGAGATGGTGAGATTTGTCCAGTGAACGCATAATGCATCATCACTGGAGGACATTAAATATGTAGCACGTTTCCGCTGTTCATTTACCAGATGTATTACTAAACGTTTTAAAAATAGAACTGCGGAGACATGAAAGCTGCTTCTTTAAATAATCTTTAAATTCCATATGTTGGACCATGTGACAACAATGAGAACAACAATGGTAACATTGTCACTGACAGCATGGAGTGTAGAAGTTAGGGACCCAAAAGGCAGACATGGGAGGGGGGCAAGATTTAACAAAGGGCATACAGTTTAATTAGGTTGTTGCAAAAGCCCATAAATTAAAACATGAAATCCAAAAGACAAAATCCAAAATGTAAAACCAAACTATAACTACAGGCAAACGCGAGAGAAAGCACATTTGACAGATACACAGATGCTAAAGCAAGAACTGACTGGAAGACAGCGCTATTTATATACAAAGGAGTAATCAGGGAAATGGACCCAGGAGGGTAACAAGCCACAGGTGAAACCAATAAGGACAATGATGCAGGGGACATAAAAGTAAACGCAAGTTTGTACCTTGTCTGTGTCAATGCCCTTCGACATGGCCCAGGTGGAGACGATGAAGTCCATGACTCTCTCGCTCAGACCTTTGGGTACCTGGTAAAGCTTGAGGAAGTCACGCACATTGTTGAGCATCTCGTGGTAGCGATTCGTGTTGGTGTACATCTGCTGAAAGATGGTGGTGACGTTTCCAAAGATGGTGGCATATAGCAGTGCTAAAAGAAAAGACGGAAGAGCAAGAGGAGCATGTTTAAGTTCATCTCATTTATTCAAATCTAATTTGATATGAAATGTTTTCATCCATCCATCTTCTTCTGCTTATCCGGGACTTCCCTGAGCATGACCACCTCTTCCAACTCGTCTGGGGGGAACAAGTCATTCTCAAGCTAGTCGAGACATACAATCTCTCCTGCGAGAGATAAACACTTTTTGATAACAAATAATTATATTTATGGGATTACAATATCCAACTTTCATACCTCAAATTTAGAGTTAAATATTAGTAAAGAAAGTGAATATTACAAAACTTTATAGTGGAATATATGTGTGATTAATTGAGTATTTAACATGAAAAAAATATATATTTGTATCAAAAATTAAATAATTAGTTGAGTCCTAAAACAAAACTTTATTCCCTTAATTTTTTTCACTTGTCCAGTTAAGGGATCCTACCCCAGCTGTTACAGAGCAACTTTTCAGGTACACCTTGGAGAGGTTACTAGTCTGTAACCTAGTCATGCTGATATTTAACTGTCCTTTAACTGCTTAAACTGTCTTCCACACAACCACACGAAGACTTTTTCCCTCCAAATGACGTTCTCTGAACAAACCAGCTCATCTCCTTGCCTTTTTTAAGTCTTCGGGGACTATTGTGACATGTCATAAGGTCAGAGGTACGGTTTCCTCCTGATGAGGAGTTAACCTGTAAACACTGTTCATGCAGAACAGTTGCTCCTCCAGGCCACTCGGAGTGAAAGCTTGTTATAGCTCATCTGCAGTCATATGAAGGCTGGAGTAAGAGTACAGCACCATTAAAGACTCTTCTTTTTTCATTTTCTTTTGATAATCACCAAATTATGTGATTTGATTATGATTGCTCAAACTTTTGCTTGCACCTCTTTAGCACAATCCCCTGATTTATACATGACTAACACTTGATCAGTGATGCTGTAATTACATAATCGCTGGTGCACAAATGAAAGTAATTTTAAGATTTCAAAGATTTTACAGTGATAGAAAAATGAAAACCTTAAAAACAATGTGGATGTCCATCTGACACGATGCTGCGTAAGCACTACAAGCATATAATTGTTATATATTGGTTCTAATAATATTAACAGTAATATAGTACTGTTGTTATTTTACATTTTGGATAAACTCTTTAGTGTGTTTTATTTATTTATTTTTAATCATTTTGTTTCGTTTTGTAATTTAGTGAAATGTAAATATACACTGAACAGCACCGCTGACAGTGCAGTTTTCTTAAATACATGCATACATAGCCTGATATACACAATGAGGGGTGGGCTAACTCTTTATGATGTAATTTCTAATCCACAGTTCCTGGGTAGGAGTGCCGTGCTGCAGTGACCTCAAAGAGTCACTCAGCATCTCTTATTGTGAGATTTTATCCACTCAATGGGAAAGCTTCATCTCCGGCCACCACAGCAGGATCACAGAGGTTAGGATACATATCCAACGTGATGGCTCATTGTCTACTTACTACACCCGAGCCTGCAGGCAAACTGGCCCTCTCTTCGATTCCTTCTCCACTCAAATAATTACCGTATCTATAGCAGGAGATTTATGTGCCGTAATTGAAGCCGACACTGCAGTGTGACTGAATGATCATCATGATCCAGGAGCCATCAGAATAATGGGTGTTTACTTTGGACTGTACGAAGCTTGAAGCGTGGCTGTCACTTTCTGTGTTCTCACTGGTTTTATTGCATCACTATACATGCTGTTTTAGAGGGATGGGCCAAAGGTTAGTGCACAAAGGTGAGTGATGACCAATGTACTGTAGAGCCACTGAGATTAAAGGTGAAGCTATTATTCTACCTGCAGTGTGTGATGAAAGCAGCAAAGAGGCTGGAATAAAAATAGACATTTCTATTTTAGTGGATTGGA
This sequence comes from Pelvicachromis taeniatus, assembly GCA_015108175.1. Classification (NCBI taxonomy): domain Eukaryota; kingdom Metazoa; phylum Chordata; class Actinopteri; order Cichliformes; family Cichlidae; genus Pelvicachromis; species Pelvicachromis taeniatus. The sequence continues at coordinate 30,724 of VURO01016989.1, forward strand.
ACCACAACAGATTTCTAAGACACAAGAGATAAACCAGAAAATAAATAAAGCATTTGTTTATGGGGCATTAATGTAATTACAGTACTAAGTTCTAGCTAGTTTTGAAGTTAGCTAAGGAATATGGCGTGACTTATATGTAGACTTATATAACATAATGCATCATTTCTAAGTTCGTGTTGCACAAGACTCTATATAAGCTTCATCCATTTGACAGTTGTGTCCCATTAAATACTGAAAGTCATGTAACAGAGAGTGCAAAGAAAAAAATATCTGTTTGCTGAAGATTTTAAAGGTAATTTAGGAATAAATGAAGTCTGTAACTTTGACTTTCTTCATGAAGTTTATACCGATTGTGAGGAATATAGAAGAATGCCCCGATATTTATTCCCTGCATTGAAAAAACCACTGCCTGAATTAACATGCAATACTTTTCTGATGTGACGACCAGCCCTCAGACAGACATTCACAGAGCAGGCTGTGATGGGCGCTGAACATGTCACTTTTGATTATTGACAAAGCTGAAACTCAGAGTGGTTCAAGCACCGAGGCTGCAGCTAAACGTGAATCCATGAGAGGAAAATGGTTGTCTGTGGATCATTTAGCTCTAGAAGGAATAAATACTTACTTCACTTTCTGAATATTGAATTCTGTCATTATCAAAATGTAATTTTAAATAATAATTAACTGTCAGTTTGGTCAATTAGGGCGGCAAGTACAGATAGACAACCTATTTACATCCCTGGTTCAGAGCATGCTTCCATGCTTCTGAAAATGTTTTTTAATATGTTTTAAATTGACTTGATGTTTCTGTGAAGTTAATACACACAACAGCCAATCACATGACAGCAGCTCAGCGCACTTAGACATGTAGCCATGGTCAATTTGACGTGCTGAAGTTCAAACCGAGCATCAGAATGAGGAGGAGAGGTGATTTAAGTGACGGGCTGGTCTGAGTATCCAGAAACTGCTGATATGGCGGGATTTTCCCGCTCAACCATCTCTAGAGTTTACAGAGAATGGTGTGAAAAAGAGAAAACATCCAATGAGCAACAATTCTCTGGGTGAAAAAGAAAATTTTGTGGGCACACTTTGAGCCCCCTCAGCACCAACTGAGTTTTATTAAAATGCCACAATGTTGCTGACCATGTCCATCCCTTTAGGAACGCAGCGCGCCCATCTTCTGATGGCTGCTCCCAGTAGGGTAACACATCCTGTCACAAAGCTCAAATCATCTCAAACTGATTTCTTGAACATGACAATGAGTTCACTGTAGTCACAGTCACTATATCTCAATCCACTAGAGCACCTTTGTTATGTGGTGTAACGGGACGTTCAGCTGTCAAATCTGCAGCAACTGTTGACGCTATCATGTCAGTATGGACCAAAATGTCAGAGGAAGGTTTCCAGCACTTTGTTGAAGCTATTCTTTGAAAAATTAAGGCAGTTTGGAAGGAAAACAGGAGCCCAACTCAGTTCTAGCAAGGTATTCCTTAATGGTGTCCACTGAGGATATGCACATTTAAAGGTTATCATGCAACATAATAAAGGAAGTTGCCATAAATAAAGGTAAACGGTTCAAAAATATTTTGTGAAAACCAGAAATTGAACCGATTTGCAATGTTTCCTTTTCACTTTGTTGAAAATGTAAAAAGAGACACAAAATATTTCAATAGTGGGTACATAAATATATTAGTGTCTAAGCAAAGTCATCTAAATACATTAATAATGTTGTACACTATGTTAACTATGTGTAAAAGCAGCCATGTATTGATCACAGCGTGCTGGGACTTAATATCCTGCACAGATCCTCCTCCTGTTGTAGAACATACATACCATATGTTGCTTTACTGGCAGCTGGTAGATAGCCAGCAGGACTGTGGAGAGCACGTTATCATGACTAGCGTGCAAGTAAGTGTAACCGAACCGTTTCATCTCCTGCAAGGTTCAACTAGCATGAATGAATGAATGGATGAATGTACGAATGACATCAAAGTATGTATGCTTTGTTTAGTGTGGAGTGATGGGGAGACAGGGCTGTTTTTGTTGTTACAGTGCTGTTGTTCTGGCAAACTTCACCTACAAGTGACGCTACTGAATGTGGTTAAAACATCCTTTCCCAGCTCCAAGTGCATTTTAAAACTCATGGATTGTTCCATTATATGACTGTATTACGTTATCATATTGTGGCTGCTAGTTAAATGTTTCCTGTGCCATTTTCAAAGGTTTTGTGAAACCTTTGGAGAAACTGTTAAATGTGATTCATGTTGGAAAAACAGTGTGTGGGGACTAAGTACTCACAGCCCACCATCATCATAGCCACAGAGAAAATCTTCTCGCCATCTGTAGTTGGAGCAATGTTACCAAATCCAATGGTGGTCAGGCTAGTCATGGTGAAGTAGAGAGAAGAAATGTACAGCGTGTCTTTGTTAGGACCTCCTTCCCACCGGCCATTACCGCTAGTGTTGTAGCGGTAAGGAGTTCCAATACTCATTGCCAACTGGTAGAGCCAGCTGTCTGTCTTAATGGTGTTGGTGGTCTCGTCAATGACCTCGTGGTCCCCAATGCTGTACCAAATGCAGGCAAGCCAGTGAGCCACCAGGCCGAAGACACACACCAGCAGGACCAGAACTGCAGCTCCATACTCCAGGTAGTGGTCCAGTTTTCGGGCTACTCGGCCCAGACGGAGCAGGCGGATGACTTTAAGGGAACTGAAGAGGCTGCTGAGACCCTACAGAGAAAGAAAGTGAAAATGTGAACCAGATATCCAAACCAGCAGAAACATTTGTGATATATCTGAGCTACTTTTTGAAACTGCTTATGACACTGGCAAATGCAGCGTACATCAGATGAAAGCTGCATTACTTAGCTTAACTTATCTTAGCTTAGTTTAGCTTATGTTAAAAAATTTTCATTTCATGATTAAAATTATATCACCTTAAGAGAAGAAAATATCTGTCAAGTCAATAAAACAAGTTTACAATGTGTGTTTACAATCATGTGACTGGTGGAAGACAATCAGGGAGAGTGTGCCAGTTTAAAGAGGTGCGTTTTGAAAGGGAACCCCAGAGTTTAGGAGCAGAGCATCTGAAGGCTCACATTGTATTCAGATGAGGGGAAGGGACAGTGAAATGGAGTGCGAATGGGTGTGTTGATATGCAGAAGTTTAGGGCGGTACTGCAGAGCCTCCCCCTGGATTCAAACCTAGGTCATGGTAAACACCGTACCACCATACTGCCCGATTTTGAAGATATCATTCTTGACAATAGTAATGTTTTGGGTAAAAAAAATGACACCAAAGAGCTCAAAGAGTCTGCAATGTGATTATTCACTGCGGTTTTGTCACCATAAGGGATCAATAATATGACCTGATTTCCATCCATTCATCCATCCAATTTCTTCCGCTTATCCAATTCAAGGTCGCGGGGCGGGGGTGCTGGAGCCTATCCAAACTGTCATAGAGCAAGAGGCATGGTGCAAACCCTATTTATCACAGCAGATTTAAAGAAAGACAGAAATTTACTTACTGGGAGAACGGAGTCTTCAGTTCGTGTGCTATTTCTGTGGAAATGTGACTCACGAAGATGACCCGTGGAAGAGGCATGTGTGAGGATATCCTGCATTAACAAAAAAGAACAGCAAAGCAGAAACATTGTAATGTGTACGAGGTACCATTGTCTGAGCGATTTATCCCGCATTAGAAGAATGATCATTGTTAAAGTTTACTCACATCATCGCCGTTTTCAAAGGCGTTGATGATGTCATAGGGCAGGCAGGAGAGCAGGTCGATGACAAACCACGTCTTTAGGTAATTCATTCTTATGAGCTTGGCATCTGAAATCACCTCTCCAGCTGGACCCACAAAGGTGGTGTGGAAGTTGAGCACAATGTCAATCAAAAAGATGACATCGACAACACTGTCCACAACCAGCCAGGCCAAATTGTTCTGCTTGGTCCTGAAGGAAACATTATAGGGTACCATGATGGCAGTGTAGAAGGTGAGGATGAGGATGATCCAGTCCCACGTGGTCTTGAAAGTGCAGTAGTGGAGGATGATGTGTGGAGGGGTCTTAGGGGCCTCCTGCTTGTACTGCGGGAGAATGTCTGATCCCAGCTGGAGAGCCTTTCATTGAGAGGAAACATTTGCCATGATGTGAGACATGACGATACAGATACTAGAGAGAAAATTCTGGGTCTTGCTCACCTCAGCCAGTCTGGAGGGCTTGTGGCTGACCTCTGACTTATTGAGTGGCGTTAACTGCTGCACCAGGTTTCGATTGTTGGCCAGTGCTCGTGTGAGCCTGGCAAACTTTGTCCACCCTGTCCACAGACAGCAACACAGAATGCACAGAGCAACAATATGGCATCCAGCATTATTTAAGAATTATGAAACACTTAATAACATTTAATGTTAACACGTTTACATGTTACTGAAGTTTATGGGAGGTGACATTAATTTTCTTTGTTAAATGGGCAATAGATTTGTTTTGGCTTGAACTGAATTTAGACTGGTTGCCTACTAGCCTTGCTTTAACTATGCACTGCTGTCTGCTACCTGCCACAAGCATGACTGCTCAGCCAAAACAGGAAGAGGAGAGAGCATTTGTTTCCTGGTATGTGAACACTCACAACACTTCAACACTTGGAAACTTTACCCAGCAAAAGAAAACCTATTCCACTCCCCGAGGAAGCACAGAAGGAAAAGAGAAGTGACAGAAAGTGAAGAAAAAATAAAAGTGATCCCAAAAGTGAATTTCAATTGACATTATTTCTACAAGATTTATAACAAAGAAGTCCCGTGTACTTACATCTACTAAATCAAGCAATCTCTATGTGCTTGTCTGTTTTTCATCTGTTTTGCCAAATTGACAATTGTCATGATCTCGGGTCTGTTTTCACATTCTCTATATGTTTTGAATTTTCATGTACATCCTTATTTATTCATTTTGTTTTAGTCTTTTGGTTCTTTGTTGCAGTTTCTGTATTTTATGGTTTATTTATTCCTGCAGTGTTTGCTCCGTCTCGTGCTCCTGTGGTTTAACCCTCTATGTCAAGTGCTTTCTTGGGTCTATGTGTCCCTGGATAGTTATCGCTTCTCTCTTCCTGTTTTAGTTCGGCAGTGATCCATCTCCTGCGTCCTTGTTACTAACTTTACTTCTGTCCTCTTGTCTTGTTGTCTTGAATTAATTCAGCTGTGCCTTGTTACTCTTTTGTTTCCACTTTCTCTGACTACCCTGACGTGTATAAATACTCCTGCCTTTGCTTTCCCCTCAGTCGTTGTCTCAGTCTCTATGTTATCTCCCTTATATGCTCCCTATTGGGTTTTCTTTATTTCTATTGGCTCCCTTCTTTGGATTTTTGGTGACTTTATTAATGGGCTTTGAATTCTGTTTTTTTTTTTTTTTTTTTTTAAATAACAATCCTAATAAACGGTTAATTACATCAGTTTGGGTCCACTCCTTAAATAAACCGTGCATATGGTCAATAAATCCTGACTTGAAAATATATAATTATTAATATATAAATAATAAAATAATAATATCTAAATTCAAAACTTCTTCAAAAACCTGCCACAACCTTTTTTACCTCTGTGAACCGGAATTTTTTTCATACAGCTACCTTCTCCTTGTGCCCTCGCTGTCATTTAATTCTGCTTGATGTATGCAAAAAGTCTCGGTGGCACAATTAGCCCCAGGGATATTACACTGCATAGACTCACAGAGACCAGTGTTTGATGACCCGGACACACAACACCTGGAGAGTTGTACGTTACACACCAGGAGACTAATGTCTTGTAAGTCAAAGCCACTCATGTGCAATCAAAATCCATAACACTCCTTTGTCTTTAAAGGTAATGGCTGGATCTTTAGAGATCACGCCAAACCTTTCAATGTAAAAATGCCAGAAATACAGAATACTGTCAGGTGGAAATTATTAGGACAGTAACATAAAGTCTCTCACCTCTTGTGGACTCATCATCAATTGGCTGTTTGAACAGAGTGATGTCTCTGAAGGTGCAGAGGAAAAGCACCACCTTGTCATTTTCATTTCTGATTGGGGCTATCTGCATGTAAAGCCATATTGGTGTTTCTGTGGGAAGCAATCATAAAAGAAAAGGTAAATGAGCAGGTATCACTTCTAATCATGTCTTTCTTTCTTTTTTTATTTACTTTTTTAAAACTTTTTTATTTATTTATTTATTTTCTTACAATTTTGCAATTCTAATTTACTGTACTTACTATTCTTTGTGTACAGGAGCACCTCATAGAAATTAGACTCATAGTTGTCAAAGGTTTGTTTGATTGTGTCTATTGTATTTTTATCAGTCAGATCACCGTACATGAAACTGCAAAATAAGACAGAGGGGAAGGAAGAAAACATAATGAAATGTAAATAACAGATTATGATTTATATATATCATAGTTTATATATGGTTATATATAGTTTATATATCTGTTTTTTTATACTTCTGGTTTGACTCCTTTCAGGCATTTAGATTGGTTCACCTTTTGCAAAATAAAAAGTGAAGATTCAATATATTAAAAACACAAGAAAGGAAAACACACTGAAATTGTGGATTTAAGCTTCCAGTCAAGCATCAGAAAGAAAAGTACTGGATGCTTGAAGAGCATCTTACTTGCACGTGCTGCTCTTGTGCATCACCTCTGCTCTGTGGTATCCAGACAGCTTGCAGAATCCATCATTGCTGTAAACAACTGGCCACTCCAGGATCTGTGCATTTCCCAACAGGAAGCTTGTTTCTGAGACAAAATATAAGAAATATTACAGACCAAATTACAAATTAAAGAATACATAAGTAATAAAACATATGCCTTTTATTATTTATCAAATCGCCATAGATTATTGAATCACCACAATACAAGTTTATATTTGCTACCGCGTATAATGGAAACAAGATGCAAAAGTCATCCACATTCGACTATCAGATGAGACAGAAAAGAAAAGCTGTTTAGGTTCCGCTCATAATGCGAATCAAATATTGATGAAGAGCTAAAAACTTCTTCCACATTACTACAGTTTCAGAGCAGTCTGCAGTCTTTAGACAAAAGAGTGACTGAAGTTCTTCCAAATTAAATTGCACACTTGAACTTATTGCACATGTTGTTCACTCTGCGGACTTTTGTGGTGAGACAGTCAGACAATAGAGACTGAATTTCAAATAACCACCACATCACTGAGGTGAAGAGTAAAGTTTACAGACAGTGAATCAATGTTGCACGTCTCCATCTGCGTTTGTAAGAAAAGCCTCTCGGTCTCATGAGAATAATCTCCTGTGCACATAGTACTTTAAATGTTTACACCAGCATTACACTTACTGGTTTTGCTGACATGCATTTCCTTTCTGGAACATAAAAAAGTATACAGCAAAACTGCGCTCTACTCTGTGATATTTGTAGCTTAGAGATAAAGTGCCCAAAATCAAATTATACATCCCTGAAAAGAACATTAGGATTGGCTGCAAATCCAGTTCTTGTAAAAATGAGACTGTATGTTCTCATATAAGGAGAATTTTACTCCTACATAGCACTGAACAAACACCATGCATCACATCTGGAGCTGCAGATGGCCTAAATTTCATTTGTTATGAACTTTAGCTTCTGCAACAATGTGCATAAATAAAAAGCAGCCTCACAAATGCTCAAACAAATGCTTCAAAATCCTCATATTGTGAAAATCATAATAATGATGGCGTAAAATTGCAATCGTCACATAAACAATAATCTTTACTCTTACTTGATGAGTAAGAGAATTCATTTGTGTTTTCCTATTTTTTTTACAGCTAATTTAAAGAAGCATCCTATAAGAGCAAACTATCATTTAGATTTTTCATTATTTATCACATAATTCGGATGATGTGGCTGTTTCTTATATCAGAAGAAATATGTCAGTCTACCTTCAAGTAAAAAAAAAATTCTACATAAAAGAAAAAAAAATTAAAATTAGCGTTTGCTGATTCTGCTTCCCAGCAAATGGCACAAAAATAATACACATCGTTATACTTCAGCATCTCAGTAAAACTCACCACTGGAGCGCCGGACTATATTCTCCAGGAAAGTGTTCTGCGGAGCCACTAACCCTCTCTTGCCCCCATGCATTATGGAGGTTTCAGGTCAGAGACTCGGTGCTGCTCGGTGGTCGTGCTGGTACTAACTGACCCCTCTCCGCTGTCTGCCCGGCGGGAGCCTGGTCCACAGGAGTCAAGATCGCCACGGTGGAGCTCTGTGTATCCGGACTGAGGCTTCAAAAATAAAAGCTTCTTCGTATTCATTTGGAGTTTATCCAAATTTGTGGCCAGCAAGTTGGGTGGCACAGAGTCAATTATAATTAATATCCACCGATGCTTACACTGTAGCCACAATCATCTACACTGACCCAAATATGGGTCTAATAACTGTTAGTTCTTGATAAAACAAACTTTTATTTTTAAGGACTTTTTCTCTTTGCTGGTATTATTGTCTCAGGTTTCCACTTTATAGATAACAGCGTCCAGACGGACGAGCTGACCTGAAATGTCTGATTTCTTTCCGCATTAATTTAAATGCTGAGGCCTGACGCTTATTTGCATTTTAAAAAAAAAACACGTGTTATATTTTATTTTTAATCTTTTTTCTTTTTAATACTCAGGAAAACGTGCATGATGATGCAACATTTGATATCAGGAATTTGTTAAGTATAATTCAAATAAGTCATCCTTTCATGGGCTTACTAGGAGGCTGGAGGAAAATACAGTTATATTGATACAGTAATGTGCAAAAGTCTTTTTAGCGACCCTTCATTTCTTTACATTTTGTAAGGAGCCAGACTTACTTGTGTTATTATTAGTTATAAACAATAATTCTCCAGGCTTTCAAACAGTATAGTGATTAATCCAAATTTAAAATAATTGGTTTACAGTCATTGACAGTATGTATAGAGGTTACGACAGAGACACACAGTGAGTGTCTACAGTCATCTGTAAAACACGGTGGAGGCTCTGTCATGATTGCGGGGAGCATTTCATCCTGCGGTGTTGGAGATTTGATCAAAATTAATGGAATTATGAATGTTATATTTTGATCCACAACCCAACACTATGTGGAAAGCCCCTAAATGGCAACAGCCTTTGTCAAACTTGACAATCATCCCCAAAACACTGACAGTGCAGTAATGACATACCGGGAGAGAAAACCACTTCATGGATCACTATCAGTCATGGATTGGCCTCCCCAAAGCCTGAACCTCAACTTGTTGAAGCAGTGTGGGATCATCTTGACAGACAACAAAACAAAAGGCAGTCGACATCCAAAGAAGAGCTTTAATAGTCCTTCAAGATGTCTGGTGAACTATTCCTGAAGACTACTCAAAACTTACAAGAAAACCTGCTGAGGAGAGTTGTGTTGAGACTGTGTTGACAAATAAATGTCATACCAAAAATTTATTTTAGAGCTCATTAGAACTGTACAAACTCTATTTTTGCCTTATATACTGCCTTTCCATCTATGGTTGCACATGTTTCAATAAATAAATGTGCTCTTTTGTGTCTTAGTTTCTGAAGCTATTCAAATGTATTCATACCCACAATTAATCACTGACAGGTACAACAAATATTTGATATGAGCCAGTGCTATACAAAGAACAGAAAAAACAACATGTAGTAGTGTGATTTAACCTAAGTAAGCTAAAGAAGAAGAGTCTTAATGTATCTCCCTTCTTAATCAGTCATTATTAGACAGGAGGCCTGACTAGCCATCACTGGTCATCTGGCAGTAATTTGATAATATTTGTAATGTGCTTTATGCTCAGTAGGGGGTGCTAGTTGAACACGTGCATTGGCCCGGTAACATCAAATAGGATGAAGAAGAAGCCTAGCGAAACGAGCACTAATGGCCTGACGCAGTTAGATGGTGTTTGTATGAGTTCGCGTTGCAGACGCTACGAAGTAATGGTTAACTGTCACGGACTTTGTATGCTCGGGGCCAGAGTTTCCATGCTGTCAGTCAAGGTCAGTGTTATGAATGCAGGTAGCAGACAGAGGCGTTACTAGCCGCTCTGCTAGCTCGATTTGTGGTATTTTGTTCCGTTGATAGAAATGCCCCCGAGCTGGACTTCTGTCTAGCTTCCTGGATGTTGAACACCGCGTTTTACGACTAAATAGAGTTGCTTCCTGTTTGCGAACTGATATAAATTATTTCAAAATATGGCAAACTTTGTAAAGACGTTTGTGCAGATGTGTAATTATCTACAAGACCCCCAACTTGTAGCGAGGTTTCAACATTTCTGCGGCGTTAAAGGAACATTTCCGGATGCACCAAACACACCGGACAGCAGGGGGTCCGAGCCGGACCGTTCTGGGCTGAGGAAGAGGGTCCAGCAGGGTGCACAGAGCTCAGATGCAGATGTTGGAAATGGAGCAGCCGGAGATGGTCCCACGCCGCAAATTAACGGGATGCTAGGTGACGACACCGCTGGGCCCGATGGCTCAGCAGCAGCAGCAGACTCAGAAACCACCATAGCAAAACCTCTCCGGAGGAACTCACTAACCGGCGATACTGGTCAGGAGTTCCTGGTCCACAACAAGTTTCTGTTCTATTTGTTCACGTTTGGCACTGAACTGGGCAACGAGATGTTCTTCATCATCTTCTTCCCCTTCCTCTTATGGAACATCGACGCTCTGGTGAGCCGGAGACTCATCGTGGTCTGGGCCTGGAACCTGTTCGTGGGACAGTCCACCAAGGACATGATCCGCTGGTCTCGGCCGGCCTCTCCTCCTGTGGTAAAGGTGGAGGTCTTCTACAACTCCGAGTACAGCATGCCATCCACGCACGCCATGACGGGCACGGCTCTGCCTTTCTGTCTCTTCATGCTGACCTACGGACGGTGGCAGGTGAGCATATGCACACAGTCCAGGTACTTTAATCGGAATTAAAAACGTGTAATAAATAAGTAGCTAGACGCACCTCAAAAGAAAAAGAACTTAAATGACATTAGACCTCTGAGCGAGTAGATCAGAGCTTCACCGGCTCACAGACATGCTCATTACACTGCTCTCCTTTATTTTCAGTTTAATCTAAATAATAAACTAAACCTATAAAATAATAAATTTACTGGAGTACTTGCTACCTCCCGTTTAGATTCACCATGCATGCTGCCCTAAAACTACTACAAAGAGACAGGGTAGCTTCTGTCTGCAGTTCGACAGTTGACATAACCCCAAAGGGGATCTTTATTCCCAGCTGGGGTATTTTATGTCCCAGAATGGACAATTAGGGAATTGGATGTGCAGTGTGCATGGTGGTCAGCATGATCAATCTGCATAAAACTTGATTACTGCAGTTAAAGTTGTAGAGAGACTCCATTACAGCCTGGCCGTCTGTAAAAACAGAGATCCCATTTGTCCCAGTTTCATAGCAGAGTGTTCAAGGCCCGATCCACACAATGGCTTTCCTCTGGACAGGAACAGGCCTGAACAGGATGCATATGCTTTGTATGCACACTGTTACACCCCTGGAGTTTGAATACCCAGTGTTGCATTATGTTTTTACTACAAAGTGCTATTTGACACATCTGCTGGTCATGCAAAAGTTGTTTTCCAGAAAACTGAAATACTGAGAGATATTTCTATTTCTTATCAGAATTTATCATTTAAGACCAACACGTGTCTGTATTCTGTTACGGGGGGAAATTATGGTTTAGCTATGGGAGCCTGTAAATAGTCCGTTGGCAGTTTTTTGGACGGCCTGTCTCTCTGCAGAAGAGCGCCTCTTGTCAGATTGGGCAGTGTCAAAATTATGTGGTGCAACCGGCCTGTGGGCTTCTCGTGTTTGTGCTGTTGTCGGTCCATCAGCCAGCCATGGAGAAGAGTTATAACATACAAAGAGCTGAGGTGAAACTTAATGTTAGAAATAATAAAAAAAAAATATCCACTGCAGCCATGGTCTGTATGTTTTATACAGTATTTTTGTTTTCTTTTATGCTTTTTTCACACTTCTCCCATTTGTGGTGAACTCTGAAGCACAGGTTCATCAACATTGCAGTAGAAATCCTGCGTAAGCATGCTTCGCAGCAGTTTCAGTTCTTTTTGTGTCAGAGTGACACTTGGTGAACTTTTTAATTTGTAGTATTTCTGCCATAACTGTGATTTCTAAATGTTGCAGAGGCTCACAGCATCTGTGAAATATTAGTTTGTTACTTTTACCACGATGTTAAAACAAAGCTTGTCCAATTGTTAGCACATTTCACTGAGTAGCATATCTTCAGAAAGGATTTGTAAATGTGAAATTCCTGGTCAAGACATGCTCTTTGAACAGCATTGTAAATGCTCTTTTTCTTCATGTTGCCTCAGATTTCAAAGGTCTAGCTTTAACACAGGATATGAGGACGCTTTGATAACTCACAGCGCAGGTGGACAGAGGTGCCAATGTCCCAGACGTTTAGGGGCTCCAAATGTTTCTTTTCTTTTTTGTTTTGTTTTTTCTTTTCATGAACACATCTTTTAGTTTTTCTTTTCAGGTAAACTTGACATTGAACTGCGCAAACCGTCAGAAAGCCCAGCACACACTAATTTGTGCAGGGCTCCTCTGTGTCTTTAATGAAGAACAGCACAGCTTAGATCAAATCATAACAAAAGCGATATGCAATGAATGCGCTTTGGGAGGAGAAAGTGTCGACGGTATCCTGTGATTGAATCGTTTTTCTAGGAAAGTGGGCGGGAAGTCCAGTTTGACCTGATCGAAGAACTCAAAACATTTTTTTTCTGCCCTGCTCCAAACAAAAATGATCCACTGCACAGTCGGTTAAAATGGTTTGAACTTAAAACGCATCAATGAATACAGCTAAACATGTGCCTAAAGCTGTGAATGGGTTATATTGAGTGGTGAGAACTTTTAATCAATAAACGACCACAAAAGAAATAGTCTCTGTCCCAAAATAGAGGTGGCAACAACTCTTAAATGCAGCTTTTATGTTGAATTCACTAGTCAAACTAGAGTTAATGCTTACCTCATCTTTTTTAATTTGAAAGCTATTTTTTTTTTTTTTTTTTTTTTACATATTTCTTTCATTTACCTCACTATGTTTTCCTGCACAGTGGTAAAGTACCAGAAACACCATTATATGTCTCTTCTTAAACTGTTATTGCTATTTTGTGGACACAGCAAAGACAAAAACAGGAGCTGCCAAAGAATCTGTGGTCAGTGCATTTTGCCTGCGTCGATTCTTTGAGCAATGGCAGAGACAAAAGTAAGGAACAGAGAGGGAGAGGATATAAAAGGGGGTTTGTGCAGTGAGATAAAAAGCAGAGGAAAGGAGAGAAAGGCAGGTCAGCACCAGGGAGGAAGCGCTCAGCACCTGAATAAGTGTGTGTTGCTGATGGTACACCTGCACTCTGGCCTTGAACTGAATAAATGCAGCTTCTGAACAGCACAAACTTTTTTCCATCTTATTAAGTTGCTGCAGTGTCAGGGCTTCAGAGGAAGAGGTGAAATATTTCAGAGAAGAAGGTTACAGAGGGTTTCAAAAGATAACATGTACACCATAAAAAAAGCTATCATAGTACAGCTGGAGGGTTATCTAAATATATAGATTATAATTTGGCTGATAGCCAGTGTGGGTATTTAGTTTTTTTGGTGTTATTTATTTGGTTTTATGAAAATAACCCAGCTGGTGTAAAGACTTCCAGCTTTTCTTTGCACTATTTTTAAACATTTAGCCAAAGCTAATATGGCACAAGAGATAATCATGGCCACTGCCATCAGTAAATGGCTTCTTATTTGCTGATAGGCTGAGAGCCATCTGCAAGGCCAATATTTGCTAGAGTTGATTGTTGGTTTTTCAGTCAGTCCAACTGATTGGTTCAGAGGATGAAGCAGCTACTTTTTTTTTTCATCTTGCACCTCGGTGAAGCTGACATTTGTAGATCTGAATTAAATATCTCAACTTTTCCCAGGAAATCTTCAACTCTTTCACGTCCACTCACGATAAATATTGATCAGACTTGCTTAACTCGACTTTTCGCACACAGATAAAATCAGGTCTCAGTTTACTCTAACAATAGTTTAGTTTACACAAGTGATGCCATTCTCAGCTGATACTCGTGTCATGTTATTCGGCAAACGCTGAGTAAGGTGCTAATCATGGTAAACAGATGTCTCAACATTGCGGCCATCGTGAGCATGCTGATGTTAGCGTTCAGCCTTTAATGCACTACTGTGACAAAGTGCAGACTGACTGAGACTTAGACTTGTTTTCACAACTCGTTTTCAGTGACCTTTGTATCCGTTTCTTTGAGAACAGATATCAGCCAAATGCAATATGATTTAGGTTGCTGAGCACAGCAGTTTTTAAAGTTGTGATTTCCACTGATAGTGAGCATCCTGTTCCAATTAAGACATCTTTCCAGCCTTTTTAATGCATTCTCTGTTTTCTTTTGTAGTATCCTTTCTTCTTGGGCTTCTGTTTGGCTCTCAGCTGGAGTGTCCTGGTCTGTGTAAGCCGACTCTACATGGGGATGCACTCTGTTCTGGTAAGCAACTGCAGCTTTTAACATGAAATTAATATTCTCAGTGCTGATGCTCATTTGGGCTATTTTACTTCCATTATGACTTGCAGACCTTTGCCTGTTTATACTGTAGTCTCACTTTAGCCTGAATGTGGAACTTTAGGGAACCAAAATGCATTTCTGAGAACTTCCAGTGTCACTGATTTCTGCATTATATTAGTTAAATGTGGTTACAAGAGCAGACGATACATGCTGCAAGTGGTGTGCATATTTCAGAAATCACTTGCATGCATATTTTAAATTTCTTTCAGTCCAACTGTTGCAGTGAGAGCAGCTGTCAGATGACTTTTAGTTAAAAACAAAACATAATTTATTTATTTTTTTCAACTGCTGGTATCAACTTAATTTTTTTCTGATTACTTACTTCATTTCTCATTGTGTGTAGCTTAAGCGGTTAGAAGAAGTAAATGGTATGTTTTTATCTCCGTACTATACTGCTGGGTTTTGGAAACGTCTGATAAAACCATCACGTGGCCTTTGGTTAATGGTCTTTCAGGCTGGTTGTTTAGGGAAAAGGTAAACTTTATTGTAATTGGGGGAACCTTGGGAATTTGAAAATGGTGTAGATAAACAGAAATAATCCTGGGACGGTTTTAGTAGTAAAATGTGCGCTTTTATTATTATTTCTTGGATTTATTTAAATGTAATTTGAAGATACAGTATTTTAGCATGTCTGTATTGTCACTAAAATACAATGCTAAGCCCATTAACAGGTTTATAACATAAGTATGAACTTGAAATGTATAATTCATGGAACGTGAAGTTTGCAGAGCCAATAAACAAATGAAAGTGATGAGATTAGATTGGATACTGTGACCTGCAAGCCTGTGAGCTGGCTGCAGCTGTGAGCAGATACTGCTTCCTCCAATGGTAACATCTGTTCAACTGTCAGCTGACTTTTTTATGACTACGAAGTAATCTGCAGCTTAAAGGACATGTTTTGTGGGGGAAAGTGTAAGTGTAGCACCTCCTACAGGGCAGGTAGCAGCAAAGCATTTATTATTTGGTTGTTAACTGGATGTGTGTACTACTGTTCCTTTTTTTTATGTTAAATTGTTATTAAACATATATCATCAGCCATAAATATGCTTTGTCAGCACTCTGTCTTTACTTTAATGCTACTGAAGCTGCCTTGTTGCTTTACAATGATTTATGTCCCTGTGTTTCAGGAGGTAATCACCGGCTTCCTGTACACCCTCCTTATTCTCGCCTTCTTCCAACCAATCCTGGGAAAGATTGACAACTACTACATGATGGGGAGCTTCGCTCCACTTGTGATTGTCGTGTCGCATGTGGGCTTCGGACTTGTGGCTTTCTCTCTGGATTCGTGGAGCACCTCTCGGGGTGATACAGCTCAGGCACTGGGCACTGGGGCAGGAGCTGCTTTAGCTTCCAACGTGAACTATCGGCTGGGCCTCCTGCTGGATCCTCCACTGTCCTCACTTCCTCTAACGTTGCCATCACTCAGCGTTAGCTTGGTGTTACGCTCTGTGCTGCGCTTTGCCATCGGAGTCACTGTCCTCTTGGTCACAAGGATGACTATGAAAGCAGTGACTATTCCTTCCTTATGCCGACTGTTTGGGCTGCCCACAGACGATGTAAGACGGGCGAGGCAGCAAATGAAAGTGGAGCTGCCGTATCGTTACATCGTCTACAGTGTTGTGGGTTTTAGTTGTGCTTTCTTTGTGCCTCTCCTCTTTAAGATCTTCGGTCTAGCCTAACTGTTGTGCGTAAACTGCCATGTCCTGCTGACATGGTGAACATGCTGCTTGTTTTGACACAAGTGAAAGCTCTGTTTCTGCATGATAGAGGATGTTTTAAAGGATAAATCCTATGGTATTATGTGTTTCCATTATCGTTAAATCCCATCAAAAGATTTGAACCAGTAATGAATCGATCAACGGTGACCAGTGTATCCAGCCAGAGGGGTGTACTACGAAGTCAGATTAACGTGCTGTGTCGAGCACTTGAAAGTTTCAGAGAGCTCACTCAGCACTAAAATAATGAACTTGAATTAAAATGTTTATTTTACGACCCTGTGGGATAAATCCCAAGATTAACGATTTTCTGCAGCATTAATATTTTGTCTTTATTTTTTTTTATGTATCTTTATGAATCAAGAATTTATCATCTGATAACATCTCTGATCGAGTAGGCGACACACATAGGGAACCCTTTGTGCTGAAGAAGAAGAGTCACGTGACCTGTGAAATGCCCTCTTTATGTGAGCGCTCAGAAAGCCTCGCCTAACAGAGAACGATAAGAAACCACTGTTGTCATTTCTTTTATCTCCAACTGTGGTTTTATGTTTTGTTGAGCCAGCTGAGGCAAAGAGAGCCTGGCTATGACGAACTTTGTTTGTTCTAGACCCCTCAGGTGTGACGTTTCATTACCATGAGAACAACAGCTCGCGTATGCAGTCATGCTGATACAGATAAACCACAAGTATTAATTATTTATGAATAATTAATTACTAAAAATTGCAAAACCCGTTAGCTTAAGTTTAAGAGCTGATAGCCATGTTCTGGAGGAATTTAAAAGTAATGTGAGTTTTGATTTTGGTTTTTTCGGGGGATTTGTTGACTTTATTAAATGCCTTATTCTGTAAGCTCCACCTGTGGTCAACACATTTAAGTGTTAACTGGAGCTACACAAATATAAAGTACTGTAATGATGCTTATATTCATCATTGTGGAAACTGTTGTTTAAATATAATTTCTTTTGTTTTTTGAGAGTTTGACTCTTTGAAATTAAGCCAAAATATTAATCTGTAAAGTCTGATTCATTTTAAACTGAAACACTTCAAAGCTATGAAAAATATGAAAAATACTGTAAGTATTTAAGCTTCCAGGTGTCAGGACGTTTAATGATCTGTATGTAAATACGGTGGACTTACCTTTGAGCAGGTCATATATGTCATCACTATTTTTCTACATTTCCACATATTTAACATTATCCTGTGTAACTTTGGCCCAAATTTAGGATAGGTTGATTGATAGTAGAGAATTAATGAAAAACAATATTTTTGATAAATTATTTTATCATTGTATTTGATGAATGGTTGTATTGGGAAACAAAGGAATATATTCATCATACTTTATTGCTCTGAATTCCAGAGACATTTCAGTTCTCCTTACTATCTGCAGTCCGCAAAATCTTAGACCCTGAAAGTTGTGTGATTGTTGTAACTGTTTGTAATTTCTTGTGTTGTTTTAATAATCAGTCCGAATATTAATGCCCAACTTATATCAGAATATATAGGGCTATTTATAGATCTGCTATTTCCATTAGTTCTCCCATTTTTTTTCCTGTTGTCTGAAACCTGTGTGCATTTAAAACATTTGGAGACAAGAAAAAATAAAATATTTTAAAAAGAATATTTTGTTTTGTTTTATTATAAGTAAATTCAGGTGAAACCACTTAGACTGTAAAATCTTAGATTTCTGTTGAAATTCCTTTGAAGGCTGGCAAGACATATCAGGAATTTTACCTTGCAGTTTGCGTAGTCACAGTGTATATTATACTTTAAATAGTAGCTACAGAACTACATTTTCTTTATTTTTGTGTAATTAAAAAAAAAATTCCATTCACATGAGATTGTAATGAAAAAGTCTTTATAAATAATTGTACATTATCAATCAATGCCTCTTTTTCTGCAAAAACAATCTGAAAACCTACAGTAGGATGCAGTGTGATTAGGCTTTATTCCCACCTAGGTGTCCCTGTGAAGTATTTTTGCTTTTTTCCAGGAATAAATGTTTTTTTTACATCACAAAATGTCGCTTGATAATTTTAATAAAAATAAACTAATTATATATTGCACGTGCACTCGTGTAAAATAGCTTTCACCATTTTTAAAAATTCCGCCTAAAAGCGATTGGAGCTTTTATTTTGAAAACCGCGGGTCACATGATAATCCGGAAGTCCGTAGTTTGACAGTAACCGTCCAAAACCTTTTTTTTCTTTACTCCTGTGGTTCACAGCGGAGCACAGGACAGCAGGATTTATTGCATTAAGGTTACGTGACGTGTTGGCTAACTAATGTAGCCGTGACAGCAGTAAGTAAGGTAGTTATTTTAGAAATGTTTTTGTTCAATTTCGTCTCCAGCCGTCCTCGCTAACGTTTAAAAGTTTACCTGCTGCTAATCTTAGTTTACCTTGACCTGCCGGCTGGATCGGCTTTTATGAAACACGAACAACTTATGTGAAGTTTTGTCTGTATAAGCAAGTCCTCTGCCGCAAGTGCAGATGCCTCGTTTGGAAAAGACAAATCTCCGAGGCAGGGACAGGTAGGAAACTTTTCTGCACTCACTCTTTGGGTTTTAAGGTGGTGCTGAGGGATGAGGAGTGAAGGTCATTCAAAATATTTTATTATTTCCACTCTTTCTCTGTCTGTTTCCACAAACCAGGCCACAGTTAGACTGGAGGTTTGTGCAGAGATTCTGCAGCATCCAGAAGGTCCTGTTCCCATCATGGACCAGTCAGAGTGTCCTGATGTTTGGGACGTTGCTGGGCGTTACTCTGACAGGTAACAGCTGGAGGGGTGTAATAGAACAAAAAGAGGAGGGAACTTAAATGACTGTAGTCTGACTCTGAGGAACGTCTGATAGCATCAGAAAGCCTGCATTGACTGTAGTCAAATGAGCCCCGGCCACAGGAGGCTTTGTCTCTTTCTTGATGACCTTTAGCTAATCATTTTGTTCTTTTATGAGACACTGTTTGAACTGACTCCTTCCTCATGATACAATGTGCTAACACATGTGCTTTTCTGTCATCAGAGCAGCTGATCATTTACCAGGTGGGAGTCCTCCCCAGCCACTTCTACAATGTGCTGGCAGACAAAAATTACTCAGGCTTCAGGAGTCTGGTGGGCACTGCCATGGTGCTCATTTTATTCAACTCCACAGTAAGTTCAAGTAGCAGAGGGATGGCAGAAGTCAGCCTACTAACACAGCAGCGCATTTATCCTGCAAAACATATAAGATTAAGACTCTACAGATGTGTCCAGTATGTCTGTTTATGCTTTCTTCTCCGAGTCACCCCTGAAAAAATTGGATTTTTAATTTTAATGAGACTCCTACCTGGTCAAATTAAAGATATAATAGAAAATCATCTCATATTGATTGGTTAAAGGGAAATTGGAGCTGTAGTTATTTAAATCATTTATATGATAATTAATTACTGTTCATATGTTTGGAAATAATGTTAATTTTCTACATCTTTCTTTTACTACTGTATATTTTGCCAATATGTGTACTTATGGTAGTTTTGTATTTAAAGTGTATTGTAATTTTAGCCTGATAAGAGTTGGAAATTAGCAATAGGTATAAACTCTGTGTGCACCGTATCAGTTTCACACTCTGTATCAGAAGTATGTCAAACTGCATTTTCCCCTTTAAACAGATAAATAGATTTAAGATTGATGGAATTCATCTAAACAAAAATAGCTGCTTTGAGCTGCTCTCTTATTCGCAAGGACAGCGGTAGCTCTGTGTTTGATTTGGCGACGTTTTTATGCCGGATGCAGTTCAAAGGGATTTGTTTTTCCTCTTGGGATCGAATTAATTAACGCAAACAGAGTAATACAGGTTTGGTTTGTGAAATATATGATTTTTATAAGATTAACAGGAAGTCTCTGCAACTTCGCATACTTTATTTATCAAAACCTGTTTAGTAGTGTACATTGTCTGTAACATTCACAAAGTTTGATAAATAGTTTCCTATGTTTTACTACAGTAGCAGTAGCAGTAACAGTAGCAACTTTTTAAGGTCAGGACAACCTGACATGACCATTTTATAGCTGCATGTTTGGTTTTGATTGTTTGCTTGGATTTTGAACCTAAGAAACTAACTTTAGTCAGCTTATTTAAGCATGTTGCTTTTTAAAGGAACATCTGTTGCAAGTCTTTCCTGATCTATATCATCTTTATTTAAGTTACTGTCACTTATTGTTACTTTTTCTCTCTCCCCTTCTTTGTTGTTCCCCTCCCATACAGCTGAAAAGTATTGACCAGTACATTTGCAATCAGATGTATGTCAGCTGGAGGAGGACGCTAACAGAGAGCCTCCATTCGGCCTACTTCCAGGGAAGAGTCTACTACACGCTCAACGTGCTAAGAGAGGACATAGACAACCCGTAAGCATAATGCGTTTCCTGGTCGGCGCATCGTTTTGCATGAAAATGTTTGGCTGCTGTTGTTTGATTGTGTTGTTGTGGGCAGAGACCAGCGGATCAGTCAGGATGCAGAGAGGTTGTGCAAACAGATGAGCAGCATGGCGAGTCGCCTGATCATCTCACCGTTCACCTTGACTTACTACACCTACCACTGCTTTCACAGGTGAGCGTGTTGTACTGTATGAGCAACCCCATTACACAATGTGTTCGAGATCATTCAGTCGTGTTGGGGTGCCACAGTTTTACAAACACGTTTATGAATATCTGTTCTTTAGAGGTCCAGAGTACATAAAAAAAGGAAGTGAATTAGAACCTTGGAAGAATAAATACCTGTTATATGTAATTTAAAGCATTACATGTGCTCTACAAAAGGTCTGCTGCAACTCTGACCTTATTAAAATTCAGGCTAAATTGTGGCTTTTTGTTAACCCCTAAGCCTTTTTTGACATTTCCAGCTGAAAAAAGAACAACCTCAAATTTAGTAACGGGCTGCAAAACAGTGAGGGCAAAAGAACAACCTCCACTATGGATGGGAAGCATATTCTGACATACAATAAAGCATCTTGTCTTTAGCACCAGACTTCAGTAAGATCTAGTGAAAATGACCATTTGCTTCCACCTTATCCAAAACTGTCAGTTAGTGTCAGCTTTGTGAAAATAACAGACCCCTTTAACCGTTTCTAAAACAAATCCTGGGCTCAACAAATTCTACATCAGCTGTAGCTGTAGACCAGGTGGTCTTTGTTGTATTCATGCCATACATGGTGACCTTTGAAAATGGCATTGGTTGCATTTATATAACATATACAGCCTGGACTCGATACGCTGGCCTCCAGAGAGGAAAAATGTTAAATGTGAGCTGTTTCAGCAGCAAAAAAATGACTCTTTGAATATCACTATGTGCACTTTAAGTGTTGTGTTGTTTCCATGTATTTTCACGTAACAGGCTCTTAAAGTTGCTTTGCTTTGCAGCACTGGCTGGATCGGTCCTGTGAGTATCTTTGGTTACTTTGTAATCGGGACTATTGCCAATAAACTTCTCATGGGGCCGATTGTGTCAACGCTCTTTGAGCAAGAGAAACTGGAGGGAGACTTCAGGTAGGTTCAGCCTTTTATACGTTTGTAAATTTGTGCTAACAGCAGATTGATTTAACCTGCAACTGAGTCTTTGGGTATTCTGCCAGCTTTGTTTGATACAAATCCTTCCTGTGTTTATTGTCAAAGACACTGGGGCTCTGTTTAAAGGAAGTATCTGCAGGCTTTGGCGCAATGCCTTCTGTGCAACACAGGATATGCTTCAGTTTGCTATTTCAGTTTAGCTTTTTTTGTTTTAAAGAAGAATCTACCAAACGCTGAAACAGCCTCACTTTGTGTTCAGAGAGGAACAGATCTACTGGTTTCTGTTTTATGGATCTATGGTTTTCTTTATATACTGTCACAATAGCACGCAATGATTATTAAACATGGAGAAATCCTCAAATAATGAGGTCAGAGTACACACGATCTCTGTGAGCCACCAGCTCAGGTTTCACACTACCCTAAAAAGTCAGATTCGGGTCTTTATGAGATCAGTGAGAGTAGACAACAGATGCCTCCTCAGGGGTGTACTATGAAGTGAGATTAGTGGATTATTGAGGTAAATTGAGCTTAAAGAGTTTTCAGTGTCATGAAGGTGGCTTTCTCTTTTACCCTGTTAACTTGTGCTAAACTCACAACCTTGACGGGAGCAAGTTATGATCTTTGTTTAAAGCGGCACGTTTTCACGGATTCTTTTATTTACAGTACACTGGCCCCAGTGTGCTGCCAAGAACATGTTACATGTTTTTTTTAAACACTACTTTAATTGAAGCTACTAGAAAACATTATGAATAATAAAATTGACCAGTTATATTTCACTTTGATCAAGTCCATCAAGTTCCACATCTCCTTTAATGGGTTATGAGAGAGTTTTAGACCTGAGTGTATTGAAAGTTTCAGTGCACTAATGTGTAGTTGTCATGTTAAAAATGACCTGCAGCACTGACAGCACGCTGAGTAGGAATATGAATATATTCACATATGTATTGCACCCCTCTGTGTGCTTTTCTAGTGTAAAAGTGGTGCTATTTGTTATATTTGTTATATTCTTTATAGATCTGTATCATCTGCTCACCCACCTCTGATTGGAGTAGCTTGTGCTCTGTAGGTTTATTTTGTGCAGAAGGAAGAATCACATGACATGTGAAACGTCTCCTTTTTATGCGAGCGTGCACAGATCCTGAAGCATTAAGGACAGCTTAAGAGAGGAAGTTGATAAAACTCAGTTGTGGTGTTTGTTATATAAGGGTTTCAGGTTTTGTCAAGTCAGCAACACAAACAAAGCCTGTGGTATAGTCTTTAGTTATCCAAACCTGTTTCAAGGGAGAGCCAATCAATAGAAAGTCAGCTTCAATGGAGGGTGACTTCAAAACGAGAGGAGCTAAATTTCCAACAGTGAATGAACTGAGAGGCTGTGCCAAGACTTAATAAGATAAATGTATGAATCATGTAATTATACTGTTGTGGGTAGTCTAGTAAGAATCTGTAAATTAGCAAGATAGATCTCTTTTAAATTGTAATTGAATACACATTTTTTTAACACACGTGTTTTATTCATGTCTAGATTCAAGCACATGCAAATCCGTGTCAATGCAGAGTCTGCAGCTTTTTACAGGTGAGACACAACCACAACATTACTGATGCTGCAAAGGTGGCTGTTATTGTTGCCAGACAGTTTGAGCTTATCTTCCTGCATTCATAAGATGTATTGATAGAACTTGTTCAGAAATCAAATGACACCAAAGAAGAAGATGAAAAGAAATCCGCCCGTCTCTACTTGCAGAGCTGGTAAAGTGGAGCACATGAGGACGGACCGCAGACTGCAGGCTCTGTTGTATACTCAAAAGAGGCTCATAAACAAAGAGCTCTGGCTTTATAGTAAGAAAGTTCAATACCTCACTGTTATCATGCTTCTATGACACAAGTATTTAGATTAAATTTTGTACACTTAACCTCTAAACTTGTAACGTCTCCTTTCACAGTTGGAGTGAACACATTTGACTACCTTGGAGGATTCTTGAGCTACATTATAATTGCCATTCCCATTTTTAGTGGTGTTTACGATAACCTCACTCCTGGTGAACTTAGTGCTCTCATCAGCAAGGTAGGCATGTTTTATGTCTTCACTTATTTAAATTTCTCTTTTTCTTTGTGTCAAAATAGAGCTTAAAACAGAGCCATATAAACGATTATGTAAATCCTGGATAGGCAGCAGCTTGAGTCACTTCTATTTTTTGCTGCCTTAATTTGTTCAGCAAGTTTCAGCAAGATTCAACAAGGTGCTGGAAACATTCCTCACAGATTTTTGTCCGTATTGAAATGATAACATCACACAGTTGCTTCAGATTTGTCAGCTGCACGTCCATGATATGGATTTCCTGTTTCACCACATACCAAAGGTGCTCTACTAGGTTGTAATCTGGTGACTGTAGAGGTCATTTGAGTACAGTCAACTCACTTTCATGTTCAAGAAACCAGTTTGAGATGATTTGTTCTTTGTGGTGTGATGAATTATCTCGCTGGAACAAGTTTCATTAGAAGATGGGCAAACTGTGCTCATAAAGGGATGGAGATGGTCGATTTTGGTGCTTAAATGATGCTTAATTGGTATTAAAGGGCCCAAAGAGGAGGGGCCCTCCTCTGACTCCTGACATCACACAAACCAGTCTGGTACCTAGAATCATACTGTTGGGTTCTGTCTGGAGATCCCACTTGAACGATTAAACTTTGAACTGTATATATGTGGGTGAATCAAGACTCTGAGCAAGCTTCATTTTACATGACTGCATGGAAGAGGAGACGAAGGACGAGGAGACCCGAAGGTCTGTCCTCTGACCTCGCTCTGGTCTGGTCTGCGCCGTCTCCCTCTCTCCCTCCGCCCCCTACTGTAAACCACTCCCACATGGTGGTAACCATGGTGTTAACAAAACCCCTGTGTGTGTGTGGGTATGTGTGTGTCTGTGGGCGTGTGTGTGGATCACTTAAATGAAGATATCATAAAACCCCCTGCTAAACTTGGTTTAACACAGATGTAAGAGACAGGAAGTAAAACATCTCTTATCTTACATGAAACAACAGTCTCTAAAGTTTACAACCTTGCTTGTGGTGTGGCAAAGGAATTTCTTTGTTCTCTACAGTTAAACTAAAGGTCTTACAGTTTTATATAGACAGCAATAGTCACAATAATAACAACATTAAACAATTTACTCCAACAGCTACAACTTACAAAACTACACATTCTTACATTTCATAGTATTTCTTACTGTTGGAAACCAAGAAAAACCCAGAAAACATGTTTGTATTTGGTAAATGTAAATGTTTTAATCATAATATAAATATAGATGTTTTAGATTTTATATTAAACTGGAACATAAGCAATTTATATATAGCCATACAGATTGAAAGATGATAGAAACTCAAAACAAAAGATTTATTGATGTGCAAATATAAGAGACTGCGGTTCAGTAAACACGCTCTGATTACACCGTAAGACCTGTGCCATCCTGATCCTGATGATATGTTAATTCAGCTAAGTTACCTTTTACTAATGAAAAAGTTTCTCTGAATATTAATATGAGTTTACATTAACAGGAACATTCACTTTTCAATGCTATTTTAATTAACTAATCAGTTAAAGACAACCTTTGATTAAGGGTTATTGGGAAATCTACTCAACTGATCATGTAATACGGCAAACATCGTTAATGAACAACTGGCCTTACAGCAAAATGATCAGGACACAGTCACATGACAAATGTAGCTTTAATTGAAATATGCTTAATTTTGTGAAAAACAAGAAAAGAACTAAGAATACCATCTTTCTTGTAGTTGAGAGGATTTACTGAACTACAGAATCCTAACGATGTGTTAGGTGGGTTCCCAAAGTGGGGGGCGCGCAGAGCCATTGCGGGGGGGGCATGAATAAAATAAAAAAGAGTGCTTAGACACTGCTAGCATAATGGACAGGTTTTTGATGGGGCTCCCTCACACGAAGCAGAAGGTGAAGCATTGGCAGATACGCTTCCAAACCAAAGCCAAGCCAAAGACTAGAAAATATGATGAAGCATATCTTGCCTTTGGCTTCACCTGCACAATGATGGTGCCAAGGTATGTATGCCCAACAGAATGTGTTTCCCCTGCGTCGGGGGCACGTGCTGGGCTGTCTAAATCACAGACAAACAGTATCCCACATTCCTGATTTTTAGTTTACAAACACTAATGACTAACTACTCCTGAAATTTTGGAGATGCTGACTCTTTATACCGTAAAGTTACAGTAAGATACAAATAACACCAGGCTGATCCTGCCACAATTTGCTCTCCGTGTCCAAATAACGGACAAACAGTATTCCACAGTTGTTTATGTTTTTAAACCCATTTTGCACAGACAGGCATTTTTTGAAAAAATGTATTGATAGCAATGTTGAATATTATTACACAGGAAAAAAAACCCAACTGCACGTAAAATAATAACATCATAAAGATGGCTTGTTTTTCTGTTATTTAAGGCTAAGTCACACGTACAAGGGTGTTTTTGAAAATGGAAATTTTCCAATTTCTCTTTAAAAAAAATCCCATCAACACGTGCAGTTTTGAAAAAATATGTCAATTGCAAAAAACGGGGTCAAACGCTGTCAAGAACGTGACAAATCCTAACTGTGTAGAAATGTTGGCCAATCAGAAGTCTAGAAGCCTGGGAGGGAAAGAGTAATCACTCGCAAAACCTTAAGCACTTCTGAAAAGTTTTTGTGTTTTTCTAGAAAGGTAGCTAATTTTGTGTTACTTTTCAAGTGCCTTCATTATTTCAAATGTTAATAAGTAAAGACAGTATTTTGAATTTTGTCTCACTGGCTCCCTTGGCCACAGTTTATTCAATAAAGAAAGAAACTGAAAATTGTACGTTGGTCTGAGTGATGCATAATCATAAGTCAGTGGCTGGTGTAGACTCACAACTTAGGAATGGACAAAGTGCATACATATACATAATTGTAATTTAAAAAAAAAAAAGTATTCAAAACCGACGAACTGCCATCGAGATTTGGGTTGTGAGAGTGTCTGTGTTGAATGTAGAAGCCACGTCTGAAGTTCACAATGACACCTAAATGGGAGTATAGTGACTGCGTGTATATGTAAGCGTGAAAAATTGAAGATAGTAAGATTAACAGCAACAGTATTTTGTTTAAAGCCGCCAATGTAGAAATTCATTTCATGTAAGCAATAACGTCAAAAAAGTTACACACCTTTGACGTTGTGGGCCCAGATGAACCATGTTCCAATAAGAACAAAATATTCCGTCATTTGGAAAATACCTTTTCACCTTTTTTCCTTCCCTTCTTCTGACAGAGCATCTTTTTTCGATTCCACTTTCCCCTTTCACAATAAAATGTCAGACTTCACAAGAGTGCAATCTACTGATATCCAGAGATTACAGCTTTACATACTGCAACTTTAAATTTTGAGTTTATCAGATTTCACATTTACATTGTCCTTTACTTTGAAAATAATCTAGCATCCTCCTTTACTGACCTGTCTTTCTTACACCTAATAGTGCTACATATCACACTTTTTTTCTCCCATGGAAATACAGCATTGAGTTTGGCTAGCAGACACAACTTCATGTTCTTCATCCTTGCTCTTCTTCTGTGGTGCTAGCATGATGCTGAAGTACTGCAACCAGCTTTATTTTTATCTGCACCATGAACACATAACATGGATGAGAAGGAAAAGACAGTGAGTTAGATGTCATTATTTTCATTGTTTTCTTATAACTGGGTAAGTATCTCCATGTCTTCAAAAACAGATTCATTTAACAATTCAGAGTCATGGGTGCACTGGAGCTTATCCCACAGTGAGCCTCTCTGGAGCCTTGATATAATTTTTGGAAATGAGTGATTCATATGTGGAGCTCACATATGAATCACTCATTTCCAAAAATTAGGTCATCTTAATTAAGGCTTCTTATTTCTTAGGTTATATTCAAAATGACCAGGCTTACCACAGCAACCAGAAACTCTAGCCTTGATCTTGCATTGCTATTTCTCCAGTATACAAGTTCACCCAGAAGAGCTGCATCAGCTCCTCCAGGTGGGGAGCTCAAAGTTCCAGCGCTAGAACTGGATGGTGGGAAAGAAAGAGTAGCCAAGACCAGGAATAAACTTTACTTGGGGGAAGGCTTTTAAGGCTTTTAACTTATTCTCACAGACTTGTTCTTGGAGCAAGTTGCTTATTCTAATAGCTAGGACCACTAACTCTTTAAAAGATGTGGGCTCATCATTTGAGGCTCGTTCATTTTTATGTTGGTCAATTAAATAATCATAGAAAGTCCATCTTATCGCTTTGTAGCCTCTCAACTTCCAAGACGCAGAATTCAATTGAGAATTCAGACTCAGATTTATTGCCTTGACAAACAGTCATCTACTTTTTCTTCTTTGCAAGGGGGTGGTCATATACTCTTGTCAATTCCTCTGCAAACATTTCATATGTGGACGACTCTATAGGGTTAGTAATTAGAAGTAAACAGGATTAAATTGTATTTTTCCCACTGAAGTGCCCGATGCTTAAGCAACCCCACAACATGGGAGAGTTTGGAGTAGCCACTATGTTAAACATGAGGTGAACCACAAAACAATAGTGATCACTAAGGAAACTTTCACAGAAACCCAGCTCACCTCCAAAAGTGTGGAGAGGTTTTTTTTGTAGCTGCATGGAAGATAATGACAAAGCAGCTGTGCCAGATTCAGTTACATCGGGCTGAACTGATGACCCAGTAGCAGAAGTTTGAGGCAAGTTGGTTTGATGACTTGGATCGCACTGTTCACTTGTTTTAGTCATCAATGTGTGGCTTGTAACTGTTCAACAAGAGAGCAGAGATGTTATACGTGATGACCAAGCAGCACTGATTGGGAAACAGCTGGTTGTATACCAACTGACTCTGCTGAGTCCGGATGTTGGTCAAATCATTCTGTCATGGATGCAAAGTTAGACTCAAAGAGCAGATTCCAGTAATCAACAGCAGTTATACAGAAATTAATGTAAACAAGAAATGAGTACTGAGTAAACACATAAGTGGCACAGGAATTTTCACTACTGGAGCAAGGCTAGAGATTCTGCCAGTCAGGAGTTGGAAGTTGGACGCAACCAAGTTGATTTGCTAATAATTCGTAAAATTGCAATCAATCCAAGACCTTCTTTGTGGGAGATTCAAAGGTGCTCTTAGTAGGCAGGCCAGGATCCCAATGAGCAGAGTGAAGTGGCAAATGGGCAGTCAGGTGTGTTTTACATAAGACTTCGTCATTGTTGATGTGGAAAGTAGCTGTAGGGTTCAGGTAAGGAACATAAGAAGTGTCCATTAAATTCCTCAACACAGTGAGAATATGAGAACACATGTAAATCACACAAGTTTTGGGAGGCAACTAGAAAGCAAACAGGTAGGCAGGGCTATAGTACGAAAAACACAAGCATCAGGACATGGGAGGCCTAATTACCACCATAATAACCACAACGATCTTCCAGAAAGCAGAAGGCCTGAGAACAACATTCTCCATCCACAGGCAGGCCAGCAAGGAAAGAGTCAGGTTTGCATGATGAATTTATGACAACAAAATATGACTGCAGATAATGTGGCACAATATTTAGCATCTGACATGTTGAATGAGTCATAGATTATCGCCCAGTGTGTGTGTGTTTATTTTATGTGCCACACAAAACATACTACCTTGAATTGTTGGAATTATTTAATGGTGATGACCTCCTTGGCTTTTCTGGAGGTAAGATATTAGCTAGCAATGCATTGCAAATACTTTAAACTGTGCAAGCCTGCAGTACTCCTTGCTACTCATGAATGAATGGATTTTCTGGGAGTCCTCATGACAGCTAATTAGTGAGCCAGACGATAACTTTGCATATGTTTTTTTTTTTTAAAGGGGGGCTTTCAACCTCTAAACCATCTAGGCACCACACACTGATATGTTTGAACTATGTGGTGTAAAAAATGGACAAAAAGTAAAGACTTAGAAATGGATGCAAATTATTTAATTGGGAAATAGAGAATACTTTCCTCTCAGTTCATGGGCTCAAGTGACAGAACAAAACCAGCCTTTGGGTCATTTAGGAGCTTAGTTCAGTTCATGTACTACAAATCTTTTAATTTAAACTTTTAAGTTGGTTTGCAATTGGTGCTTCTGAGAGAGCAGAAGGGATTTTTTATTCTTTTTACTAATGCCCTTTTCCCTTTCCATAACACATAAACATCAGAACTGAATGCCATACTCTTTCTGGAGCCAACTTCACATATTAGGCGATCACAGAGTGTGCAAACGTTGGCCTGATGGAAACCATAATCAATCCTTTAAGTACAGAGGCTGCTGTTTGAAACAAAAACCCTGGCTTTCACTATGCTAAATATTTACCACCCAGGGGCTCAAATTTACCCCCCTCCAAACCTTTAGGAGAAAAATGGGTTTTATGTGGAAAAAGGTTGCCATTTCTTTAATTTGGAGATGAGAGGAATTGTCTAGGGTCAGAACCGTTATCCCCAGTTAAAATACTCACTGGTTTACCCGGGTTAAGTTGGCCTTGTATAGCTGTGTCACTCCCAGCTGACTGAAAAAATATGATGGGCTATTAAAAAAGAGACCATGTGGCTCTGTTAAGGGCAGCCTTGAGGAATTGCGCGGTCTTGGGGGAGGTGGGAGTTACTGTGATATTACTGTTCTGCTCGTTTTTCCCACTGTCTGCTCTATTTATGCTTAGGTCAGAAAGGCAAACAGGCTCAAATGTTGGCAAGATTCAAAGGGTTTTCACTGTGCTGTAAAAAAAAAAAAAAAAAAAAAAAATAAAAAAATTAAAAAAAAATAATTAAAATATTAAAAATAAAAATGTGAC
>VURO01016990.1:4431-23580 GCA_015108175.1 Pelvicachromis taeniatus
TGAATATTATCATGTTAAGGAGATGTATTGAAATTGCAACTGAATGAAGAAGATAGAGCACAGCTCATTTGTTGATGACACTTATTGAGCATTTCTGTCTTTAGCTCTCTTCACAATTGAACCACAGACAGTGTTAGAAGAATCACAGGACACAGCAGGAGACTGTCTGCTTCAGATGTGTTCTCACTACTGGAAATAAAATGTTTAGGGTTGGGATGTGCTTGCAAGAAGAAGGATATAAGATGGCCACTACTTGGCTCTGATTTCACTGGACTATTGTCTTCATCGATCTCATATTGGCACAAAAAACTTCAAAAAATTTGTACTAGGGAGCTGACATGCAAGAGAGTGCTTGATTACTAATACGGCTGCTTTGTACATGTGCATTCTCATGCATACGTTGGATAATGTTTAGAGAAGTTGATATCTACAGTGCACGTGTGATAATAGCTTTTATTAGATAACAATAGTGGAGATGTGGCAAAGGGAGGGAGGAAAAAGGGTTCCGTCAATGCAGTAAAGTAGTACGTTTTAATAACTGTTTAAAATATTTTGTATATCATTATTTATTTATCTATTTATTTTGTCACCCTTTAATGTATCTGCTTGTACTGTTCTAATGAAAGCACTTTTTTGATGCCACATTTTTACGGTTCCACTCATATACTTATATGGGTTTGTTTCACATGTTACAATTTCTTCGTGTTACAAATTTTAAACAATTCATACATAAATTAACAATGCACTCTTAACCTAGACGGTGCAACATTTGATAAAGCTGCCATTTTTTGGTGGTGTAGCTGTGTTGAGCAGGCAACACATATGTCTAAAGGCTACTGCAGAGGCTTGTGGGTTCACATGTGCGCCGAGGCTATTTATTGCATGTCTTCCCACTGCTCTCTCCCAAGATTCTTGCCCTGCATCAACAAAGGCTAAGAAATGTTCATTTTTTTCTGAAGTAGCAATTAAATAAAACTGATAAATGCTAAAATGTGTGGAAATGCAAGTAACAAAGGGATAACAAAATAAACTAATACACCCCTGAATCTGAATATTGCATTCATATAAATAATATACATTTTATTTTCAATTTCAAAACCACACTGGTTTTGATTCAAGGCAATTCAAAGCTTTAGATGCAGGAAGGAGCTATGTAACTGCAGAGATCATTCATTTTTATTAGCAATAATAGGTGCTGACAGAAGAGTGTTAGTGTGTGTCTGTTTGTGTGTGTGTGTGTGTGTGTGTGTGTGTGTGTGTGTGTGTGTGTGTGTGTGTGTGTGTGTGTGTGTGTGTGTGTGTGTGTGTGTGTGTGTGTGTGTGTGTGTGTGTGTGTGTGTGTGTGTGTGTGTGTGTGTGTGTGTATGTGGGTGATAGATACAAGACAGATACGAAAAAGGGAATTGATGTTTATTTTTAAAATCTTTATTTGCCTTCAGCACAAAATATTTCTGGTATATTGCTGCTTTAGAATGGAATATAAGCAGCACAGTGATGCACTGTTTAGCAATAATAGAGTTATGGGTTTGAATCCAGCAGCCAGCTGCGGCCTGTGTGGAGTCCCTATGTTCTCACTGTGCTAGCATGTGCATCCAGGTACTCCAACTCACAGTCCAAAGGCATGCATGTCAGGGTAATTGGTCATTCTTAACTGACCATAGGTGCAGTTGCCAGTACCCACCCTGGCAGGGTACACCTGAATTGGATAATAGGTTAAGGAAATGGGTAGATTGATTCTTTGGAATAGGTGATGTACTAATGTCTATACTGTTTACTGACACGTAAACATCAGTTCTTAATTTTATGAATGGCCAGCTGGCCTCCATCACCCTTCCTCTATGTGATGCTGCTCAGCACTGACGTCAGTAAATCTGCGAGTCTGCTTGCGCATAAAGGCTAATGTAATCAGAACCTCACACACACATTCACACACAAACATGTTGCATATTCTCTTTTGTCTGTGCGTGGACGCACGCACGCACGCACGCACGCACGCACGCACGCACGCACGCACGCACGCACGCACGCACGCCTCAGGTTAGGTTGCTTCAACAAGCATTAGAAAGACATAAAAAAGAAGAAGAGACAAATATAGAGGCAGGTAGAAAGAGAGAGAAAAAAAGACCGGAAGGCCAGTATGTTATCTGATATCTGTTATAATTTGTGACAGTGGCTGCTTACTTAAGAGCAGATTTGCATAAAAATAGACTTTTTCTACTTTTCTTCTCACAGGCTTCACTTGCAATTTTGAGATCTTTCCTAAAAATGAGTAAAGTGAATCACATAAAGGTAAAAGCTGCCACTTGAGCATATGTTTCTAAGCCAGAGAAAAACACTTTGCTAAAAAGTAGATGATGAATACAAATGGCAGGATGATGCAGTTTTGTAATGTGTATAAAAAAGTCCACACATACTGATGTATTTGCCACTTTCAAAAACAGCACCAATTTCTTCCACTCAAGGTTTGCCATTCAAAAAACAATTGGCTCCCATTATTTAAAAAAATCAATAAAATAGTGAACCAAGGAATTCTGTTCCACTGACAAATGCAGTCAATGATTTTGCAAAGTAGCTTCAATCTGTGGAATTGGTTGTGTAGGAATGATTGCATGTCTCTGGGGCTCTGTCCTATTTCTTCCCCAAACAGTCCTATTTCCCCTCATTTTCCCCTTCATTTAAGTGTTGCCCAGGGTAACAGTTAACTAAACTAATATTTGTATCGTTACATCAAACAGACAATAGTAGCACAATGTAAAAAAAATGTAAAAAAAAAAATCTCTGAAAATAGCTCCATATCATAAAACAATATTAATACAGTGCTGTCAGAAATATTTCTCAATATGACATATTTATTTTATTAAATAGATGTTCATCCCTGTTAAAAAGCAAAACAAATGAAAGGACAATTGAATTGTCCTATCAGTGATGTAGTGGTATTGGTTTGTTAACTTTAAAATGTAAGATTGTTTTCCACTAAGTTAAATTTTGGTCAATTACCGGAGTTCAGTTTATCTATTTGTTTGCTTTGGGAAAGTACTGCACGCCGTTCCTTTGAAAGAAGTCAGAGAAACACTGCCAAAGAGAGAGAAGGGGATGAAATACACCTGGGAGTGTGGAGTGGTTGAACGGGTGAAAGTGGAATCGAAATATAAAAGACTGTCAACTGGCAGAGGACTATTTCGACATGAGCAGTGCACACAACAGGCGCTATATTCATTTAGTGCTGAGCGGTATAAGATGACAAACAATTCTCTGCACTGTCAGAGCTGAAATGGGAATATATCAGAAAGGAAATGTGGAGATTAGAGAGGGTTGTGTTAAAGGCATAGCGTATGACAGATGCATTGTCAGTGATATACGATTCTGACTGAGGAACTACAGAGTTACAATCCTGCCCACAGTGGGGAGTAGGATTAGCAAATTGGACATATAGTGACAATACTGTGAGGAAAAAGCATCATTTGGCTGCCACAGGCAATATTTCCTTTCCCATTGCCTCAGAGTTACCAACATTTCATGGTTTTGGAGTTATTTGTCAAAGAATTACTCAGCAGGGCACGCCTGAAGTCTGCCACTGGAATCAACAAGCCAGTTTTAGGGCCAGGTCCTTAGTCGAAGTTTGTACATTAAGGGAGTCTGCAAGTGGGGTAAGTCTCTGAGTTTGTCAGATGGCCCTGTTGTTTCCTTAGGGCTTTAGGCCACATTGACAGAGATGTCATTGATATGGCTGGTTAAGCACAAAGCCAGAGGGAATGACAGCACTGTTTTTATTTATCTTACAGTGTAGAAGCAGATCTATTTTGCTTTAAGCTCCAGGCCCCAACTGTGCTGCATTATGGGAAGATAGATGAGGATGTAGCATACCAAACTGTGAGTGGAGCAGACCAACTGACATGTCAGTCATGCAGAGCAATTGGTCTGTAATTTTGGACTAGTGCCAGGAGATTCCACACTGTAAACTTTTGATAGATAAGCATTATATGCCTTAAGTGAACAGAGAATGGAACATTTCCTCCCTGTGTTTACTGGTTTCTTAGAAATCTGGAATATGCTTCAACGGGTTTAAGGTTAATGGTTAAAATTAGCGATTCAGAGCCGTCTGCAAGCCACAATATAGTCCAGCTAGTCATTAAAAGAGTAAACCTGTGAGACAGCCAAAAAATGTATTCCAATACTCTAAAGGAACAGAAATTACAATAACGTGGATACTATATGCATTACCTGGAAACTTGGAGACATTTAACCACTCATTTCTTTATACACTATGTCATCTTTTTGGGTTTATTTAACAAAATCTTTGCCCAATCTACACTCGGATACAGATTTCTTGTTTTTTCCTGAATCATAATTAAGTTTCAGAAGCATCTTCTACGGGCATGCTGTTTATTTACACTGTGAGCTGAGCCCATTTCAAGTTCCAAGGCCACACAGTCTGTCTTAATTCTGTCTTGTGCTCCATAATTATGACATTTTTATGAATGAATTAGCATATTCAAAATCACAAGATAAGAACATGGTGAATAAAAGTTTATCTGTAGTTACAGATGAAAAAAGCATGGTAGGTGATTGATCAGACTTTGATGGGTGAGTCGTGCTTATATTAACACATAATACAACATGCTCAAAAACAAACAGCAAAGAAATGATTTTGATGTAAATGTAGTATATCAGTCAACTGCTTTTTTTCCATAGTGTTTACTGTGGTTTTTTCTAAGTAGAAAAACAGCAAAAATAAAGACAGCATAGTCCTGTTTTATACACTTCAAAATATAGGTGAGCAAAATGCATATAGCTCTTCATTATGTCCTTCTACATATAAAAGACCTTATAAAACGTATCATAACAGCACGAACAAACAAGGTTATGTACCTAAGTGGCTCTCGTGCACTGTGATGACGTGTAAAATAATTTCCTCATTGGTTGCTTTCATAGTGCCTTAACCATTACTTTACGATTCGTTATTTACCCATGATGGATGTTGACAATTTTCCCTCAGCTAGTCTCATACTGTATGTAAGTAAAAAGACATTTTTCATCTGCCTTCATCTGCCTGAAGTGAGTCGGCAATTATATTATTATAAACTGAAAATTTAATTAATAGATATCAATCCAATAAACATTGTTGGATCGTGACCTCTACTGGCCTTCACTGACTAAATATCAAAGGGCTCCCAACCCATATAATTTGACCCATTTTATTTACCGATGTATAATCATATATGAGAAAGGCTCGAGTTTACTGATGGATTCACACGCAGGACCTTATTCTGTGAGGAAACATTGCTAACCACTGCACCACCGAGTTTAAGTCTCTTCAAAATAGCCCTGTTTATCTGATCTTCATATACCTTCGGTCAGTTTATTTTACAATATAAAACAGAGGAGCATGATTTGAGTGTTATCCAGTTACTTTAACGCCTGTCAGTTTTCTTTGTCTTTGCACATGAATTGACCATATTGACATGCTGTGTCTATTGCACTAGTGGTCATTTGGTTAGTTTGACATGAAATAAAACAAAGGATCTATGCTATGAGCATATTCCTGCTCCATGAAACTCTAGCAAATCAAAGTTCATGTATACCATAAAAAACAGCCTTTGGTCGTACAGGGATATGTACAGTGTGACTGATAAGCCAGACAACATAATCAACCTGGCAGGCGGCAATTTCTCTTTTATGTCAGATTCATTAGGCTTCTCAGACAGGGACACTGTGGCCAGTGAGCCAAGACACTAAATCAGCCACACTGCCACCAAGATCAGCCATGCAGAGGAAAATGAATTTAGGACTTCCACGTTCAAACCTTTCAGTTATTGCTGATATTTATTGATCTGCTGACTGGGTCATTGTGTTTTTAGCACAATCATTTTTTCTCTCAGGCACATGACCTATAGGAAAGCATGAAAAATAGAGCGGGTTCATATAGACCAGAATATATTTAATAATAATGTCTGCCTAAATGGAATTAGCTATGATTAAATTTGCTATTATTCATAGTGATTGATAGTAATACATTATTGTGTTCAAGGCTCAATGGGGCTCTAAGCACTGATGTGTAACACTCCACAGAGGTTAGCCTCATAACTCTTACTGAGAGGCACTAATATGGAGTTACGCACATACACACATGAATTATGCATAATAATATTTTCTCTTTTACATAAGCTGTCTGTGTGTCTGTTTGTTATGCTAAAATAAAATATAATTTAGCATCCATTTATACTACTGTTTGCTAATTGTGCTAAAACAAAAGCAATTACAAAGTGACAGACTTGCTCACTTGCATTTACATTCATTTTTCTTTTAAAAACAGTGCACCAAATCATCAGTGACAGTGAAATCGAGTGTGTGATGAAACGGAAAACAAACTCACACAAAAATTTTATTTTGCCTGACTCAGGTGCTCTACCAAGAACTCCTTCCTGTTCTGTCTGCAGGATGTGAGAATAGGGCCAGGGCAGCATGCCAGGTCTAATTTGTGTGGAGGCCAGGGCCATGCATTGCAGGCTGGTTTCCACATTGGTGTTGAGTGAATTAGAAGTGCTCTCAACTTTATTAAACCACAGCAGCTCTTACTGTAAATGCAATGAGAGCTCAATCAGGTTATTCATCCAGTTAATTCAGACACAGGCAGGGGCGGACACAGAAACAAGCTTAGTCATGGCTGATTAGACACAAGTGTAGATGTTCTGACAGCTCTCTTATCTAGAGAGGAAACACACTAATGTTAAGATGCTAGAGGTGGCTGTGGTGATTATGATGACAGGGATTTAACTATTGATCTTTATACATCAGCACAAATGGGTGTTTGTTTAAGCGTATAAAATTATAGAAGAGGAACAAAGAAGTGTCTAGTTCAAAAATCCATTACAGTGTGTAACAGTTCCTCCCATGCTGGGAGATGACAGCGATGCTTTTAGCTCTTTGTGTTGTGCACATTACACATTTGTTGATACGTACGTGTTAATTTCCAAGATTTCTTCCCCTGCAATTCAGTGACAGACGTAATTAGATTAATTGATGGAAAATATTGAAATAATAGGCAAAAATATAAAACGTATTGCTTGCAACCACACGCTAATAAATAATTTAGTAACCAGTGTCTGTCTCTGTTAGGGGTGCTCGCTTCTTGTGTTGCAGATGTGCACCATCTCCTACGTACACTGAGTGGGGTTATTACTGCTGGGATCAGTGCTTACCTCTAACAAAGATTTAGTTTAGACTTTCTTTTTCATGCTGTGATGATACACTCATTACTAATTAGGGAGGTATTGGTTTTCATTACACAGGGTGATCCAGAAATCTAGTCTAGGTCATGTCATCTACCTCCTGGTTACAGACCTGCTAGAAAGCACAGTGTATTTCTTTACCATAAAAGGGTCACACGTGAACATCAACAGGACACTTTATCACATACACCTTTAACCCAGGAACGACTATTAGCAAGATGAAGTCACTTTTCCAGAGCAGATGGAACACCTGCTGCCACGGGGCTTTGTGCGGCTCTGTTTTGTTGATCTAGAGTACGACTGTTCAAATAGCTCGCACTCAATGCAGGACAGGTGGTGGTCATCATCAATGAAAACTGGCCTAGAATATTTCAGTGAACAGATGTTCTGAAAACCAGAGCACTTGTATGATCTGATATGGACTGATGAAAGGTTGTATGTGTGGCACTTACTCCAGTACACATGAAAATAGAGCGCGTTTCTTCCCAATCTGCCACTTTTATGATATTTTTGAAACTGGTTAAATGTGATTGGATTCATGTATAGGTGTCATTGTTTCAAATTTAAGGTATTAAGGTCTGGCTGGCTTGTCTGGACACTCGTGTTCTGCACGCACGCACGCAGGCAGGCAGGTAGGCAGGCAGGCACGCACGCTGATTGACAAAGCAGAGCCAGATGATCAAAGCTTGGTGCACTAATGAAACCAGATTTGTTGTTTTTCAGTCTGCGCATCCTCCTCATTCTTTTCTCCTAATCTGTTCATCTTCTTCTGTCTTCTGTACACACACACACACATGAATAGTGAGTATGTCAAATTCACTTGTCTTATTTCTTATTGATTGCTTCTGTGAGATGACTGAAATAAAATCTTATTTCCACAAATATCAGGTTGTTTGTCCAGTGATTGTAGCACACAGTTCACTTGCAAATCACATTTGAATGCATCATTCATTCAAGTACATTTTCATATAAAATGTAAATGACACTAGAATAAAGGAGTTTTTTTTTTTATTGCAGTAATCTCTACTGATCAGATGCACTTAAATTATTGTATATGGTTTTGGTTCATCTTGATTTCAGAAGGGTTCTGCACATCATTTATGGGCTTCATACTGGCTCCATTAAGGAAAATCCCTTTTGTCAGAATTTAAGAGGCACCACCCCACAGCGAACCACCATGCTCAAATTGAATCACCTTTTAAGCTTTCTATACTGCCGCACATTGTAATACACCCACTAAGTGCAGTGACAATAGCAGCCCCACTCTATCTGGTTAAACAGCTGGGTAATTGCAGTCATCATTTGAGTGGCTTATGTTATAGTTGAGGGTGTGCAGTGTGGGTCTGCTGAATGCCAGTGTGTTTGTTCAGGAACTTGAATTTGTTGTTTAAAGTAGATGAATGGTGAGTGTTAGTTCATTGCTGTTAAGAGAGACAGAGGTGGACAATTGATGGCTGTAATAGCTCTCTTTTCAACAGCATCTCTAATCTGTTACTCACTCGACTTTGCAGACACTTTTCAAACGTGGCAGAAAAACCTGCATTACAGCAGCACTATGAATTTACACCGTTGCATTAGAATTATTCAGATAATTTTTGCTTATACTGAAAGGAAAAAAAACATTCAGCCCCTATGATTTTTATGGTTTTGCATGTAATATTTTTTTTTTTTAGCTTGTTTTAGGTATTTCACGCTGTGGGGCTTCTATTGTACATTATTAGCTGTAAATAAATGTGTTAAAGATTTCACTCTAAAATTAAATTGAGTCATCTTTAAGTGTGGTAAAGATGTTGTAGTTGAAGTACATTGCCACTGATTCTACAGTAATTCATCAGTAAACACTACGCAAGAGGTTTTGCCAAGGTTTAATATTGCTATCTCTCCTCCTTACAAACAAAATAAAATGTCATTAGTGACAGGGCTGTCACTAATGAGCTTGGCTGCTATAGCAACATGACTATGGGGAGAGGGCATCTAATTAGCTGTTTCCTCATTCAGGTGCACCTCATTTGTGGACACACTTGTAATACATTTCCCCTTTTGAACTGATATGTCTTGGCATGCATACTCCAAAATAAGCACTGCGTCAGATGAATAATAGAAGGCAATGTGCTGTGAAATGCTGTAAAAATAAATTATCCCTCTTGTGTCTTTTAGATTACTTTCTCTCTCACGATGTGGGGAAAAACTGACGTGGCATTCTACTGAGCCTGAAAACAGAGGCGTGGACAGCACGACAAAATCAGATTTCCTTCTTATATTTGGATTAGGAATAATTCCTCTTCCAAAGTGCTCTGCACATCTTCTTGAAGAACTCAGTCACAGAACTTAAGGAAAAACACTGGTGAAACTGTATCTTCCACTATTCTCCATTGGCTTTCATTATGAGTGGTCTGGTAGGGAAGTTGGATCCTCGCAGGATACAGTGGGGGTCGACATGGAACACCTTTGCATCCCGTGTCCTCAGGACCAAGCCTGTGGAGTCCATGTTAGATTCAGCCATATCGGGCACAAGCTCACATGGAACCAGACTGGCCCGGGTTTTGTCTACGGTGGATCTAGTATCGCTGGGTGTGGGCAGCTGTGTCGGGACGGGGATGTATGTGGTCTCTGGACTGGTTGCCAAGGAGATGGCTGGCCCTGGGGTCATTGTGTCCTTTATTATTGCTGCTGTTGCCTCCATTCTGTCAGGTGAGACTAGAGCTATGCACACTCATTTATGCAAGGCTTCACTAATCAGATAAACACCAAGGGGACAGTAGCCACATTATAAAGGTTGCTGTCCTTCTTATTACCATTAAACTGGTAAGATTAATTTAAAAAGCCTTTTAATAACCATGTAATCAAATACAAGGGCAATGACATTACAGCGGTACAACTATAATAGGTTCAAGAGATAGTAAAATATACTTTAATGGTCATATCAATAGTTTCAATTCAGCCTTTCACTCTGGTGATAATGCAGTAATATCACTGATATGTGTCTGAATTTATGTGTTTCTATAATGTACGCCTCTCCCACAGGAGTATGCTACGCAGAGTTTGGTGTCCGTGTGCCTAAGACCACAGGTTCAGCCTACACATACAGCTACGTGACAGTGGGGGAGTGTGTGGCTTTTTTCATCGGTTGGAACTTAATTCTGGAATATCTGATTGGCACAGCAGCGGGGGCGTCAGCTCTCAGCAGCATGGCGGACTCACTGGCCAATCACACCATTAGCAACTTTATGATTTCACACATCGGAACACTCAATGGCTTAGGTACGTGGCACAAAGATGCAGTGCTATGACAGCTTTAATAAATTTTCTCTCTAGATCTAATTTTCTCAGGATTGGATTTAATTTAAGTATCGTGTAAGTACTGCAGGTTTATTATGAATGCTTTTTTCAGTGTTATATTTACAATATTTTGGGGAACTGATGCCAAAGTTGAGAAGCCAAAGTGCTTCTTAGAAATTACCTGTGAGATCATTTTCTTGAAGGCACATTTTTTTAAGTCATTAAGAACCAGCGTAATTCATTTAAAACCCACAGCTTATCAGCAATCAGCCACAGTTAGTTATTTTGAGTCAGCTGTCAAGGAAGGTTTGTTTTAATGGTATAAACGCACATTGACCCAAGTGACGTTTGGAGAAAAATTATCTTTTTTTCCCCTCCTCACATTCCTCAAGAAGATCAGACACAGCTCTTTTCCTGTAGTTGAAGCTAAGACAAATATTTCTTCCTTGAGTGTCTTGAACAGACTTTGACTCAGTGACAGTTGGATAAATCTGTTTACTCAGAGAAGTATATTTAATAAATTCAGTCTTTGCTCTTATTCTGTATTTGCACACTAAAACGACTTGTTCCAAAGAGTCATGATTTACTTTATGTGCTCGAAATAGACGCGCAGCACCATTTGCATCATACAAAGGATCTCCCATGGCCTCGATAATCACAACACATCTTTCAAATTTTAATAAAAACACCAACGTAGAAATGCTTACATTATCTCAGAAGCCATTCAAACCATACCAATTTATTTTTCCCAGGGAACATCCAAAGAACATTATGCTGCTTATCTTGGAAGTCATACTGTTATGGAAACTAAAAGCAGGCACATCATCTTAAATTCTATATAACCCAGTTTTCCATATTCTTACCATGAGGAGGATGCCTGCTTATCTTGTGCAATGCTGTAGCTGATGTGTGTGCCAGCTATGTTTCTATCTGGCTGACACTGCCTCATCAGTTGCTTCCTGTTGGCCTTTGAAAAAGTGATGGCAGTGGTCACATGACAAGCCTCACGGCCAGCTGTTCCACATGATCAAGGAAAGCTGATGTTTCCTTTTCCTGTTGGAGAAAAATGATTGTTTCTCCACGCCCAAGGGAAAAAAATGTGAAATCTAACTAAATATATATTTCATTCACTTCCAAATACACACAGGCTGGGTTCTTGTGGAACATGTGCATCTAAAAATTTGTTTCCGTAATGGCCAACTGGGTGGAGTGGAGTGTATCTAATTTAGGAATGCAGTACTTCACTATGAATGACAACTTATCTTACAAAAATAGTTTCGTTGATGTGCCAAATCTGAAGGTGTTTCCAACTTTCTGCTGCCAAGAAATTAAACAGAGTTGGAAAGTTTAATTTTTAAATTAAGCCACGGCTTTGGGTGTTTTATTGAACTATTGGGGAAAGTCCTGTGAATTACACATGAATTCATTGGAATACTCTTGGACAATTGTAAACACATAGTCCGACATACTCTATGGGAGTGGTTGAAAGACTTGGAAACAACAAATTAGATTGGGAATTCAAATATTTATTCAATTTTATAGTTGCGGTCAGAAGTTTACATAGAGTCATCATGGACATGATTTCATGTCATGGAAATTTTGGGCTTTTAATGATCACTTTGAAGAGATTCTGTTTATTTGGGTTCTCGGTAATCCAGGTAATGGATGAGCTCTTCAGTTTAAAACTGAAGACGCTTCTTGGATGAGAGGTGAAACATCATAACCCCCCCCTTCCAAATTAAGTCATCTTTTTTTTGGCTCTTTAGACTTTCAACTGTTCTTTTTCTAGGTAAGAATAATTGTACGCCAAACATCTTTAATGACTTAAAAACAAGAATTGGGGGCACAATTTTTTTTTGCATTTCCTCTCATCCACACACACTCGAATATATACATGCACTCAACAAGTGGTGCTGATGGTTCTCCAATGTCTTTTAACTCAAGAAGACCAAGGGATATTAACTTCTTGTTACTAATCCTTATGTTACAACTGGCAGTTTCTTTTTGACCTCGAAAAAAAAAGCCCCTTTTCCAAAGTTGATACCTTTAGGCTCAACTCAGATTTTCAGCTGCCCACATGGATAAGCTAATGTTTTTATGGAGAAAGGTTTGATGGTCAGGCAAGCCAAAGATTGAAATGCTGTTCAAATGGCTGTTCAAACAGATAGATCAAAAACTGGTTTTGGAATAGATAAAGCAGGCTAATGTTAAGCTTCTGGAATGACCGTCCCAAAGCCCCAGTCTCAACCCTTCTGAAAATTTGTGTGCTCTGCTTAAAAGCCGGGCCTGTGCCAGGAAACCAGTTCTGCCAAGAAGAGTGGTTAAATATCCAGCCAGAATTAAGTCACAAGCTTGTCGATGGCGACTAAAAGTGTTGGGTTATGGTGAAGCTTTGGACATTTGAACTTCTACATTTGACCCTGTGTGGATTAGAGAAAATCCAAAATAAATTCAAAATTGTGCACCCGCCTCTATTTTGTACAATCATTCCACCCTGGAAAAAGAACATTTCATAGAAATTATTAAAAGCCCAAATTTACATTGACGTTCATCCCCATAATGATTGTATTGTATGTGTACTTCTGATAACAACTATATTTAGGTAAACTGATTTGACAGAACTTTAGGACTAGCACTAATAATTGTGGAAAAGGTTTAATGGCTTAAGTTGCATCTGATGAAATATTTTGGATTAATCCGACAAAATAAGAAATTGAAAATCACTATGATAGGACTTGTTCTGTTCTGTCAGTTTCGTATTTTCTTGACAAAATAACAAAGCAGTTACTCAAATTGATAGTAACAGTATCATGCCAAACACACAGGAAAATGCATATATTCATCTTCAGAACCACAGTGACTGGGTGATAGCACTTTTATGTCTTTCTGTGTATTCAAGCATGTGTGTTTCCTCTCCAGGTAAAGGAGAACAGTCCTACCCAGACCTTCTGGCGCTGCTGATAGCACTGCTGGTGACAGTGATAGTGGCTTTGGGAGTAAAGAACTCTGTTGGTTTCAACAACGCATTGAACGTCATCAATCTTATAGTGTGGGTGTTCATGATGATCGCCGGGCTGTTCTTTGTAAATGGGGAGAACTGGGACGAGGGAAGATTTCTGCCTTTCGGCTGGTCAGGGGTATGCATCCATGCCCCCTCCCCACGCAC
Organism: Pelvicachromis taeniatus; assembly: GCA_015108175.1. Classification (NCBI taxonomy): domain Eukaryota; kingdom Metazoa; phylum Chordata; class Actinopteri; order Cichliformes; family Cichlidae; genus Pelvicachromis; species Pelvicachromis taeniatus. The sequence goes on from VURO01016990.1 coordinate 18,106, forward strand.
ACACAAACACACACACACACACGCGCTATCAGCAGGGTATCTCTGCTGTTTTCTTTAGGAAATCCATCAGCTCTATTTACTCTGTGTTGCAGGTGATGCAGGGTGCAGCCACCTGCTTCTATGCCTTTATTGGATTTGACATCATTGCTACAACAGGAGAAGAGGCCAAGAGTCCCAACACCTCCATCCCCTATGCCATCACCGCCTCACTCATCACCTGCCTCACTGCCTATGTCTCTGTGAGTTAGCTTTGTAACATATTGCATAAACAAACATGACCACTCTACTCTTTATATATCTATTGTTAATAATAGCGTGTATAACAAAGTAGAGCATCATTCGTGTTATGGTGGTTTTCCTTTAATATATTTTGTAAAATCACTTAATTTGAGTATAAAGTGAAAAAATATTGATCATTTGTCATTGTTCATGTGCTGAAATTCAGCTTTAGCTTCAGTTGTCAGCTCTCCCCCAAATGTTGACAAGTTTCCAAAACATGGAATGATTAAATACGAAGATGCTGTATTTCAAGTTTGTGGGTGTGTATCTCTGATCTCCACCTATACAGCCCGCACAGCACTTCCTGATTACATAATGTGTGCTGGATGGTTGTTGCTATGGGTGCTGTGCAACAGCAGCCTATCAGATATGAGACGTTTTTCAGCATTTTATGGGGCAAAGATTGCATCAACTTCAAAAACTCTAGTGCTTCTTTTTGAAATCCTTGTCTCTCTCTGTCTTTCACAGTCACATCTATTCCTCCACATCATCCCTCTCCTATGCACCAGCCTCTCTCTAATCTCCACCTTTCTTTGATCTCACTCACTGTAGGCATCTTGGAATAACTTTACTGCTGCTGTGATGATCCTGTGGTTGCTGCTATTCAATCTTTTTTTGCAGTACATTTAAATCAAAGAGTTTGCGAGGCAAACTTATGCTTTTTTGTCAGTTTCTGAGCTTTTCATTCACTGTTAGTGCTGACATATTTATCCTTACAGTGTCAGTCAGTAAATAATGGATGTTAACTTCCTTTCTGTAAGGGGTTAGTGCTTTTTATTATTATTATTACTCCCCTTCTGTAATCCGTTGATGCAAATCTATCTGATTAGCAGCACAGCATTTGTGACAGATGGCTCTGCATGATATCACACATCAGATACAGCGACACACATATTGAGAGAGGCACGAGTAATGACCACTTTGCACGTGATGGAGCATGCTGTGTGCTGAACATTTTAGCTGAGCAAAACTAAGCTCTGAGGATGTAGCTCAACCCTTTTTAGTATGTAGGGCCTAAATGTTTATGTGACTATAGGATCTGCAGAGTTATTCTGAGAAGAGTCTCCACAAAAAGTCTAATTAGTCTCTTTTCTGCAGCATCGTCACGTTCTTCTTGCGTTTTAATCTTTGTTTGTTCTTTTGTCGCCATGTGGGTGTCTGTTTAATACACTATAATTCTGGCAGCAAAAATCAAATATTTCTGCTCGTTAACACTGGTATTAAAGTTTCTCTATGCTTTAATAGATTCACGATGGGGTTTTGTTTTAATGGTGAGAACTGCAATAAAGATTTCTTAGTAATAATCAATACTGTGTTTGTTTTTTATTCCAGGTTTCTGTGATTCTGACACTGATGGTACCATACAATGAAATTGACGAGGATGCACCACTGATGGAGATGTTTGCCATGCATGGTTGTATGTTCGCAAAGTACATAGTGGCAGTAGGCTCTATAGCTGGACTGACTGTGTCCCTCCTGGGTTCGCTGTTCCCCATGCCCAGGGTCATCTATGCCATGGCAGGAGATGGCCTGCTCTTTAAGTTAGTTCACACAGTGCTTGCAGTTTTATTTATACAGTATATCGGTCTTAATGATGTTTGCGAGTCTGAGCCCACTCACCTCTGTTGTATAGGTTCCTGGCCCATGTGTCTTCCTACACAGAGACCCCTGTTGTAGCCTGTGTGGTTTCAGGCTTTCTGGCTTCCTTGCTATCCCTCCTGGTCAGCCTTAGAGATCTCATAGAGATGATGTCCATAGGAACGCTTTTGGCCTATACCCTGGTAAGTGTTGGATAATAATAATGGAAACATGTACATCACAAAGCTCACTCACAATATTATTTAGATCAATTTTCTCTAAAGTAGTTTTCCTTCCCACATTAGGGGCCGTCTGATTGTCTTTACCTTACAATATAAAGTGTCTTGAGGCAACTGTTGATATTTGGTGCTATATAAATAAAATTGAATTGAACTGAATTGAATTGAATGCATTTAATATATCTGGATAAAGCCCTTGAGATGTATTTAAGGATGTCTAAACAAACATACTTGCAACAACTGCTAAACAGAACAATACAAAGCAACAATCTCACCGTATTGCATCGATTCACAGTGTTTGTAATCAGGGGCCGTCTATAAAGAACTAAGTGAAGATGTGTTGCTCAGCTTCCATCTCAAGTCCAAGACATTTATAGTATGAAAATAGAAAGATTTTATTTTCTTTTCCTAAACAGTTATATTTTCCGATTTAACAAAACAGCACTGCTCTTTGAAGGAGCTATGAAATACTGCACACAATAACAGATGCCTTGATAAGAAAAATAATCTCTCCAGTGCATGATTTCCTATAATAGAATAATGTGTACATAGACAGCATGTCTTAACAGAGTCACCAGTATGTACAAGGCACCTGGGCATGTGTTTGTCAGGTTCTAAAGATTACTTTCTACCCATGGTTGCATAATACTAGTCAGATGGTAACCAGTTAACTAACATAATGATGAGTCACTGATTCATAAACCATTCAGAACAAAAACAAACTTCATAATTTTGGTTATTACATAAGAAATAAAATAAATATTTGTAAAAACTAATGGTTGAGCTGTTTGTTTTGGAGTAAAACATCCACACTATTCTTGTGGAGTGGGACTATCACAAAAAAAAAAAATGGGTTTGTTGATGGAGCTCCAGTCGTCCTGTTTATAACTGCCATGTGTTTTTGCAGGTGAGTCTCTGTGTGCTTCTCTTACGCTACCAACCTGAGGGCGACATCCATGGTTTCGTGAACTTCCTCTCTGAGGAGCAGAATAAAAAGAGGAAAGAAGGCGTTCTGGCTGAGTGCGAGAAAGACGCCTGCTCACCAACCAGCGAGGCCGATGAGTATGGCGGTCCGCCCACTAACACCTGCGGAGCCAAAAACCTGCCTTCGCTGGGTGACAATGAGATGTTGATTGGCAAACCAGATAAAAATGCATACACTGCCAGTCACCCTAACTACGGTACAGTGGATATGACTACTGGTATTGAGGCAGAAGAATCAGAAGGTGGGATGTCCCGGCGGTTAAAGAAGCTAATTGGACCACGCTACTATACCTTGAGGATCCGATTGGGTTTACCGGGAAAGATGGATAGACCAACTCCAGCCACAGGGAAAACTGTCACTGTGTGTGTGCTGCTGCTCTTCATCTTCATTTTTGCTTTCTGCTCCTTCATAATTTTTGGTGAGAACAAGTTAATGAACTCACACTCACATCTGTGTGATTTAAGCATACATTAGGCAACTGATGTTGTGATTTGGTGCAATAGACAAAACATTGAATTAATTATTTCTTCCGTACCTTTCAGGAGCTAGCCCTATTGGGGAGGGTCGTTGGTGGGCCTTGCTGCTATTGATCGTCTTCATCATTATCATTGCCCTACTGGTCATCATCATCCTCCAACAACCAGAGAATCCTAAGCGACTTCCCTACATGGCACCCTGTGTGCCCTTCGTACCTGCTTCAGCCATGCTGGTTAATATCTACCTCATGCTCAAACTGTCTGCAATCACCTGGATACGATTTTCAATCTGGTGCCTCGTGGGTAAGTAAATAATGATTTATTTGTTTGTTTTTAAATTAACCTTAAAACATTCAGAAAGAGCGCAGGTAGTGTTTTTATTTAGTCAGTTTCACACTTGTCAGTCATGTAGAAGGACAAGCAGGAAATTACTCAGACTTTTTTTTTTAGTTTCGTCTTATTTAATCACTATGGAGGTTGGTTACTGAATTATTTCAATGTTATATGTATGAATATATTAAATAAAAATATATATAATGTAATGTATACATGTTTGGTGGTGGTTTATATGAACACTAGCTGTTTCCATTTCAATTTAGCATTGAAACAAAAAAGTCAACCAAAATATTGCACTGTAAGCAATGACTCATGACAGCTAATACTTAGTGTAACAACTGAGTAATTAAAATAATTATTTTTTAAATTGACTTTTGTGGCTAATAGAGAATAGACTGTGTGTGATTTACTTGTTTGTTTTATTGTGAAAGACCTGGGGCCTTCCTTCCTTTCCTGCCTCAGTTGTATCTATCTGAGCACCTATTTTTGTCTTGCCTTTATAATCCTGCTCCTTGCCTTTATAGCTTCAAGAGTGAAAGGAAAGGTTTACAAGAAGGTAGTGGGACCAGCTTTGATATATGGTTTGTGGCACTGACAAAACATCAGAAGACTGAGTTAAAGTGGCAGGGATGTAGATGCTGAGATTTTCACTTGGAGTGACCAGGATGGACAAGATTAAAAATGAATAAAAATGAATCTGAATCATCAGAGGGACAATAGCAAGTTGAAAATAGTTTGGGCATGTACAGAGTACATAGTTTGAATGCTGGACAAAGGATTTTGAAGATGAAGCTACCAGGCAAGAGGAAAAGAGTAAAACCAAAGACAAGATTCATAAATGTAGTGAAGGAGGACATGCAGAGGACTGTGGATAGGGTGAGATGGAGGCAAATGATCTGCTGTGGCAACCTCTAAAGAGAACAGCTGAAAGGAAAAGAACAAGACTAGAGTCCAGCAGAGCCTTTAGGTTAATGGAGATTTTACAAATTTTCTGTATTTTCATTTAAGCAGCTATAATCATGCCCCAAGGTCTAATAAACACTATCCACTGGATTATGTATGTGTGAAAAATATGAACATGTTCTGTTCTTGTAGGTGTGCTCATATACTTTGGCTATGGCATGTGGAATAGTACGCTGGAAATCACAGCCAGAGAGAATGAAGTGCATGCTTCCACCTACCAGCGCTACGATCAAGGTGTTGACGAAGGCTTCTGCGGCTTCGACGATGATTTCTACCCGCCTACCACTGACACCTGGGGTGCACCAGATGGGGGTTCAGGGCTAACCTCGCCCCCTGTGGCAAAACCTGAAAATGATGGGATGCCATCGAAAAGTGGAGGCAGAACCATTGCCAATCATGGCCTCGCGGAGGAGGATCCAATGGATTTCTAAGGGACTGACTCTGTGTTACCCTGAATGTACTGCCTTGTCTGCTGCCTGGGGGATGGGAGGGGAAGAATATGTGAGTGCACGAATGACTGTGTGTGTGTGTGTGTGTGTGTGTGTGTGCGTGTGTGTGATGTGTAGCTGGGTGTCCACTGAAATCCTTGTATGCATGTGCCTGTTCAGTTTTTGCATTT
>VURO01016990.1:48681-86303 GCA_015108175.1 Pelvicachromis taeniatus
GTGAGTGAGTTGACACGAGTGGATCAATAACCAGCTCTGTTTACTATGTGATACAAAAACACCCAGCAGGCCATCATTCTGTCTCTCAGTGTGATAGTAAAAGTGCATTATAAACATATTCCAGCTGGCTTGACGCCTGGGAATTGATTATGATTTTATTAATAACCACTGTAGTATGTCATAGCGAGCATAGTGATGTCAGGAATATTAGGCCACTGATAACACAATCTTCCTGCTCTATTCAAAATGTTGACCTTGACTTATAAATAGGTGGTACAACATATGATCGTTATTCAGTGCTTGTCATTTTAGCGCTTAATTATAAAGGGTTATAATTAATGCAACGCTTGTATGATGAATGGCTATCATTGTTGCGGGTGGCGCCATGTGCCGTCGGCGACAGCAGTTTACAATATCATTTCTCCTCTCAGCCCTTGGTGAGTTCATACCCTGTGACCCTGTGTGCCCCAAACATTTCGTGCTTCTGTAGACTGACTTTTAATCGATGAGGTAAATTGTCTCATACATAAGAAATAATGCAGGAGTGCGTGGAGGTGATGAATCGGTAATGGAGGCTTGTCCCTGGGAACTGATGGATCTTTTTTCCCCCGGTTGTACCAATTCATACATTCTGTATTCAGAGCTCCTCAAAGCCTCAATGAGAGGGGAGGCGGGGGGGGTTCTCAGTGGAAATATACTCACCGGTCACTTTGTTAGGTACACCTGTTCAAAGAGACAGTAGAATGGGTGATTTAAGGGATTTTGAACATGTTGGGGATGTTGGTGCCAGGTGGGTTTGTCTAAGTATTTCAGAAGCTCCTGATCTGCTGGGATTTTCCAACACAGCCATCTTTGAGGTTTACAGAGAATAGTCCAAAAAAAGAGAAAATATCCAGTGAGCAGCAGCTCTCTGGGTAAAAATGCCTTGTTAATGTCACTCCTGTGGGTGCCAATCCTGTCAACTAAGAATGAGAAACTGAGGGTACAGTTTTCACAGGCTAACCCAAAAATAGACAATAGAAAAATGTGAAAACATTGCCTGATCTGATGAGTCTCGATTTCTGCTGTGGCATTTGAATGACAGGGTCAGAATTTGGTGTAAACAACAAGATGGATGCATCCTGCTTTGTATCAGCAGTTCAGTGTGATGGAGGTGATAGTAGATAGTAGTGTGGCCTCTTAGAACCAAAAGCACAAAACCTACATGAGTATTGCTGCTGACCAGGTCCATCCCTTTATGATCACATTGCACAAATCTTCTGATGACAGCTGCCAGCAGGATAGCACGCCATGTCACAGATCTCAAATCATGTCCGACAGGTTTCTCGAACATGACTGAGTTGACTGTACTCAAATGGTCTTCACAGTCACCACATCTCGATCCTGTAGCTATACCTTTGGGATGATGATATTGGATTGGATGTGTTGGAACAGGAGATTCTCATCATGGATGTGCAACTGACAAATCTGCAGAAACTCTGTGAAATCATGTTGCTATGGACCATAATCTCTGAGGAATGATTCTTCCACAGCCCACTGAGCTCACTGGCCTTTGCCAGTCTGAAGCATGTAATTTGCATGAGAAAAAATTATTGAGACCCTCAACGAAAAGAGTCTAAAAGGACAAAATGTGTGCAAAAATCAAAACATATGGAGAAAGAAAAAAAAATTGAGTTTTTGAAAGAAACATTGAATGGTCTTACTTAAAACTCTGAATCAGTAACAAATGAAATAAATAGCCTTTATATTTATCCTGTTCAAGTTTCTTTTTTCAATAAATCGGCTTTCAGATGTGCCTCTTGCTCCAAATGTTTGAAAGGCGAGCTGTAAATTTGAGATAAACAGTTTAATGGGGTGGCATGGGACCCGCATCTGGGGTTGTTGGTGTGGTCCGGGTTTCTCGTTGCTTTTACATTTGATTGCAACCGTGTGTATTCTTCAGATGTAGCAAAGAGATGGTGCATCCTCCTTGTCTTCCAGCTAGGTGTATGGGTGTTTTGTGTGTGGTTTTAAACATGGGGCCTCATTTAGAATTGTCCCAGGTGATTTCCAAAGCACTTTGGGTTGAATTAAAGCACTGATCTTTAAATGAACTCTGACAGTTTATACCTACACCTCAGTGAGTTATCAGTCACCATCAGCTGCCCTACTGCACTGGCGGGTGCAGAGGTCTTATTGGAGCTGTGTCTGTGTGGTTATTGACATCAGCAGAAGGACAGAAACACCCCGAGGTTAACAGAGGATGTAGACCTTCTCTGACAGATTTTCATTTCAAACCATACCTCAAAGGAGTACCTTACAAACCCTCATATTCATTTACAAAGCCAGACATATACACATATGCACACATCTACTGTAAGCGCATATGCACAGCCTCACTGAAATCTGAGGATTAAAAGCTTCTGTTTGGTCACAAATTAAACATGTGTGCCTTTATGTTTATGTGTTTGTGTGTGTGTTAACCAGTGTGTATAATGTAGTGAATGATGAGAGGGAGAGGGGCAGAGAGAGGGGGGAGATTTTTTGGCAGGGTGCTGAGCAGAGAGAAGGTTCAAAGCTGTGGAATGTTTTTTTCCCATCTCCCTGCTTCAGCATGTGCACCACCAATGACCTCAATTAGCTCTGTGTTTGATAGACATACACACAGAGCATCCTCAGATCACACACATACAGACAGTAGCAAATACTGAGATATAATATAAAAAGGGAGGAAAGAGAGAGAACGCTAGTGGCGATAGGATGTAGACTGTGCCATTGAGCTGCTCAAACCTGTTTTTGTTGGCCTCCATTTCATCATTAGAGATAAACCCTGACATCTCTGGTTGTGCTGCCTGTTGGTCATAAAGAGAAAGAGTGTGACGGAAAGGGACAGAAAACCAGGAAACAATCACGGACCCTATCAACAATGAGAGAGGTTACGGTGACCAGAAGTTCGTTATGGCTCAAAGAGAGAGACTATAAAGGAGGTTCCGAGTTTCAGAGAGCCAAAAAAGAAAAAGAAAAAAGAAAACAGAGTAAATAAAGAGGAGAAACCAAAACATGACGGAAGAATAAGAAAAATGCTGGGACTGAAAATGGATGAATGAATGAAAGGAAAGTGACGAGGTAAATGAATGAAAAGCAGAAGGAAGGAGAAAAATGTTAAGAACGTGAAGATGAAGGAAGATAAATGAATAGGAAGACAAAGAGGAAGAGTCGGGCTGTGCACAGATGTAGATGGCGAAACCAGGGATCTGTCAAACGGCAGGCTCACTGAAAAAACAGTTCTTTGACCTTCACGGGACAAGCTGCTACCACTGACAACAATTTATGCAAGCTCTCACTTTGCGTTATTGGGTTAGAACAGTGCGAGTGCATATACGTGTGCTCAGCCATGCATATGCGTGTGGATGCGTGCGCTTTCTAGTGTGCGTGTGTTTGTGATGAAGTATGAATGAACGTAGGAACATACTCGAGAATGTGTGCGTGCACTGTGTGTGGGCGCATAACAGCCACAGCATGAATGAGGTAAAGAGTGAGGGTTTTCCCCTCATCGCACATATTCTGATGTCTCTCTCTCCCCCTCACACTCTGTCTCACTCTCTCAGCGGGAATTCCATTAGAGCTTGGACTGTGTTATCTTATCTTGGAAAAATAGCCAAACCGCCTGTGGTTCAGAGCAATTATAGTACACCATATCTCAAGGGGGGTTTACAAATTAAACATGACTTGGGTCATCTGCGTTTATCTTTAAGCAACAGCATGCAAACAAATGTTTATGTTGCAACATATTGTCATTCAAACGCCTCACACGCTTTTGTAGGAAATTACTTAAAGGAGGGATTTGAACAAAGAAAAGGTCATCATAGTATATTAGAATGAATAATCCATCTCAAACAATGGAAATTATTGAGCAAACACTAGAGGTGAATGGGAGAGTCATTGGTGGCTTCTGGAAGAAAAAGCACTTTTTTTTTTACTTCAAATCTCCCGAAGGAGTTGGTAAATAATGATTGAATTTCTGTCTGAAAGGCGAGTATATCAATTAATTATGATGTGACTCCCCTGGCACTCTTCACTGCTGTAGTTACAAGCTTGGTCCATGCGAGGCAGAGCTGCTCAGTGGTCAAGGCTGTCAGGTTTACCACTAAAACATCGCTGGAGAACTCTACAATCAAAACATTAATGCCGACGGATTAACGAGAACATTATTTCCCCTTTTTCAACAAGTGATCTGTTTGCCGTGAAAGCTTATCAATAAAATGGAAGCTCCCAAGCGAAATAATGTCTCACAACAAATTTCCAAGAGATATGGGTACTGAGCATGCACAATTAGTCATGCAATGTGAATAGTTATTTCATAGAGATTAAATTTTGCTACGTATTCCTATTTCATGTTCTTAACTTACAGTGGTGATGAGAGATGAGTTTATTCTTGCTTATTCAGCATATTTACTGAATGTTTTCAATTAGTTTTGAGGTTTATGGATAGTTACTTTACACGTCGAAATAATGTTACCGAATTAAATGCAGCCCATGGGGATGAATACAGATGAACTGGGGGAGGCACATTTTAGATGCTTTCCGCACCACTGCTGTACTTAGAGGGAATACAGTAACCAAAACAAATTGCTTCCTTGTAGCTATCCTGCAGTACTAATGCGGGATAGCTGCACGCAAGGCGGAATTTCTACAATAGCCACCGCAGCAGGTTCATTTTCAGTGGATTGAATAAATATCTGCTGTGCAGCTCAAAATGTCAGGGAACTTAAATAAATGTACAGCAAGGGAGGAAAAAAAGTCAGTCTGCACACTCTGCTTTTTTACTCTTTGTTCCATCTCTGGTGTCTTTTCGTGTCTTGATCTGATGCTATCGTCTGTACATGTGTGTAAGGTTGTGATAGTGAAGCTTAGTATTTAAGAAAGAGCTCTTCAGGTTGTTGGATTGTTTTTTTTTGTGTGTGTGTGTGTGTAGTCTTTGCTTCATAGCACAGTTCCTCTTTCACTTGTGTATACAGACGCTAACATTTTGATCCAAGAGGAAGTTGTCAGACAACAACCCTTTATTTCTTTATATGTCTTTATATTTTGCTAGGAAAATGGGAATTGAATCATGTATAAATATACATGGGAATTTGGTACGTAAGCTCTAATGAGCTCTAATGAGCTTGAAAGCCAACTTTTGGCATCATCATACTCACTCTTCAACAGAGCCTGAACTTTTTTAGACAGCTTTGATGTAATTTCTTTGAGTAGTCTTCAGGAATAGTTCTCCGGGCTTCTTGAAGGGCATTTTCTTCCATCGTATTTTACAGATGGTTGTAGATACTCACTGCAGTATATCTCTTCCCTACGATTTGAGCAAAAATTTTAAATCTGGATTCATCACTCCATAAGACCTGTTGCCACTGATATTCAGTCCAGTTTTTGTGTAATTTGACATACTTCAGCCTTTCTCCCTGTATCTCTTCCTTAAGAATGGCTTCTTGACAACCACCCTTTCTCTGAGACCATTTCCGATGAGGCTTTGATGAACGGTAGATGGATCAGCAGAAGGGCCAGATGCATCTCTCAGGTCTGTGTCAGATTTTTTCTCTTTGTTTGAGGACATGGCTTTCAGCTATTGTTCATCTGATGTACAGATTTTTAGGCCTGTCACTTCTTCTTTTGTCCTCCACTTGTCTAGTTTCCTGATTTTTTAAACACACTGCACACCATGCCCAGATATGGCAGGTTTACGGCTAAAAGCTCTTTGGGAATCACCTTGTCGGTGCAAAAATACTATTTTATGCCTGTCAAACTGCATTATCTTTGGTATTTTTCATAGATTCAGGTAAAGAAATGTGAACAAATAATATGCTTTTGCAACAGGTTGCTAATAACAAAGTGTCTAAAGAAACTATTTAAAAGTGGTTCTTTACTAAGCTGCCTGTTACGTTCACACACAACACTGGTTCATGAGTTGAGCTAGGTGTCTTTTTTATGCTGGAATGATTTGCAAGTTAGTGTTAAGTGGCTTAACAAATAAGCATTCATCAGAAAATGATCAGGTACAAAGACAGAATGAACAGTGAGTGAAAAACCAGCCAATGTCTGAATAAAAATTTTAAGAGACCTTCAGGAAGTCAGGAGAACGACTGCTCAAAAACACTTTTTAAAACATGTCAAGAAACTCTGTCTCCTTGGAAGCAAAATATAAAGAACTGAAGGATGGTTCAAGACTTTTTCACTGTATATTCCCAAACTTATATAATTATAATGTGGACATTTAGATGACATTAAAGTAGCCATCTGTGGTCCTCCTCTCTATGTTCTTCCTTTGAGCCTTGTCATGGCAATATGTATCATGCCTTAATATGTTTGTGTATTAGTGTGCATGCCTGCATGTGACTTTGTGTGTGTTATCCTGATTGCAGGAAGCTCGCAGTCACAATCTGGCTGCTTGAGAAGCATCTGCATCTATGACGGCAGTCATCCACCTGTTGTGGAAGCCAACAGTACAGAAGGCTTTCCAAGAGTTTGGAGAGTAGAGAGAAATTATCGCAACCACAGACTGATAGCTTTTGATGTCTGGCCATGAAGCCAGTTGGTGATTTGTGGCCACACCCCAACACGAGATTTGAAAACTTAGAAGAGAAAACTTTTCGCTTCTACAAGTTCTTTCATCTGTATGAAAACACACTAATACCTGCAGACACTCAGCGGGGCTTAAAACCTGCACAACTACGCAGAAATACACACAGAGTGGACCCATGAAGGCTAGGGGCTGTTTTCTGACATGTGATTAGTGATGACTCCTAAAAGTTAAACTCGCCTCTGGTTGCACATACACACATGCATACACAGATACCAAACACACACTGTACTCACAGACACTCAGGTAAGTTAAAGAGGTTTTCTGCCCCGTGGTTGTCCTTGGGCAATATCATCACAGAAAGAATCAATAGAGCCATCGCTCAGAGTGAACAGTAAGAAGACGAGACATGCACTGAGAAATATATAGCAAAGGCTGATTTGGGGTGGTGTAAAGAGAGACTGGGGAAGAGGGAGAATAAAAGGGAAAGGAACAGCAAAAGCAAATGAAAGTAAAGGGAAAGCACAAACAGAAAAGTAAGCAAAAGAATGTATCATTACAGGGAGTGAGACAGGACAGTATCAGAGGGGTATAAGAGGAGTAAGGAGCTGGCAAAGGTATTGGAGGCAAGCAGGACAAAAGGAAGCCAGATTCAAAGTGACAAGGATGAATTAGGGTTGCAGGTAAAAGAACAGATGTAGAAAGGGTGATGAGTGAGTGAAAAAAGGAAAAACGGGCAAGAAGGAAAAGAGAACAGTAAATCAGACATTAAAAATAGGAGGAGACTATAAAATGTGGGCAGAGATGAAGAATAGAGAGAAAAAGTAAGATGGAAGGAGGATGAAAATGAAGATGGGATGAAAGAAGAGGAGAAAAGGAAATGAAGTAGAGAAAAAAAGAGTGATTAAGCGTTTGATTTAGTCAGTGATTAAGTGAGACAAAGAGTGACCCTGCAATCAAGTTTTGTCAGGTTTATGGTGTACAGTGCATGAATGACACTTTATTATGCTTGATGGTCAAATTGTAATGTAATTGCTCTTGTCAACATTGGCTGATCACAGCTTCTTGAGCACTAATGAATGTCTTACAGTAAAGCTGGAAATAAAACACAGCTGCAGCTTTGGTGCAGTACACATCCAAAGCACAATTATGAATTTTCAAAGCAGCGCTGAGGAGAGATTTTATATTTACAATGGCTAAAAAGGCTGTGGAGTTTTAACAATTGTTAATCATGGCCATCAAATAAAAATATTAACATGTATTAAAGAATTTTAATACATGTATAATACATACAAATGTATTTCAGTTCATTGTTTTGGTTTTACAGCCTGAACTTTTATTGTTTTGGTTCAACAGATGAACTTATTTCCATTTGCAGGCTTCCAAATGATCCGCCCTCACCAAATGTTAGCAGATAGTTGAGAAAGGGCGACAAATTGAGTGCTTAAAATCCCAAATATCTTTCTCGGGAGTTGGCAAACACTGTCTTTAAAGAAGACTTAATATTGGGCTTTCATTTAACAGATGGCCAGAGATACTGATGTTTTCCACTTCTCCTGCCTGTACAAAAAACTGACAACTAACACATTCCCACATCCACTTTATAAAGTGGCCATACAGTCGTTGCTCTATTTAAAGCTAGCTTACACTTCTACTGAGGGGTAGCAAAGATTTTAATGGACGTTTACTTGCCCTTGTATCATAACTTAGATAATCCTGAGGAATATCCTAAACAGAGTTTAATAACATAAATTTGGGGTTAAAGGCTTTTGACACGTCTGTGCGTGCATGTGTGTGTGTGTGTTGAAAAAGGTGACAGGAGCTCAGGCTGTTAAAGATTTAGAGGACAAGTAGCAGTGGTTGGAAAGAGTGGATGTGCTTCTGCGAAGCTATAATTACATTGGGCCAGTCGTGGCCAGGAACTGTGCTTGCCTGTTGTCAACTTCATTAGCAAGTCCCATGTTAATGCAGTGACAAATGGCCTACATGAAAAAGAGGCTGATTAGATTGAAATAGATCATAGAAGACACAGATTAGCTCATATTAGCCTCATACAAGACCTCACATTATTACCCAGCTGGCCTGTGTTCCCACTCTGAGGTGAGCTTTGTCTCCCCACTCTCCCCTCCTCGTCATCCTCCTCTCACCCACTCTACACATTGCAAAGTGCTGTGAACGCTTGGGGAGAGGCATAGTGGCCTATATTAATGTAATCCCCTGCACCCAGCACTGCCAGCTCAGCACAGTACAGCCTCCCTTATGACAATGGGAGTAATGGGCACAGCTCTTACCTATTATCACAGCTCACTGTTAGCCAGGAGGGACATTAACCTGTGGAACTCAACATGTACATCTTCTGCAGCCTGATGTTTTCTCTTTTTTTCCTCTTTCGGTCACGCCGCGAAGAAACCGATCCACCAATGTTTAATATGGGCTGAATCTATACTGCCGTGCCAGGGGAATATCTATCTTAGAGAGAAAACAGTGGGAACATTTATTTTTCCACAGTTAAGGAAATTGTAATTGAACAGTTGCAAGGTATAGCTAATCTTTCTAGCCTGTAAATGAGCGAAAAATGTAATTAACCCACATACCCCTCAGGCATGAAATGAAAACGCACAAACACTTTGCTCACTTATCAGGTTGATCAAAGACAGTTGGCTCTATATTTGTTTCGATCTGAGAGATAGTAAATCTCAGTTGAAACAGTCATAAAATGCAACTTTCAGACTTTTCAATGGCTCTGCAAAGACTGTATGAAAATGGGCAAATATTGTGGATCAAAGACTTCAATATGATGATGAAATGAAGAGCATAATGATGAAAATTAAGAAATTAAGCTTCTTGAGAAACATAAGCTTTTTTTTTTTTTCTAAGAGACAGAAACTGAACGTGTGGAATTTCGGACCAAATAGACTTTTAATGGCAATGTGTGATAACGTAAAAAGACGTTTCAAAACATTATTTATTGTAGCATTTTCAGGGCACATCCTATATGTTTTACAGACACTGCATAAGCAAGTGAACTGGAGAAACCCGTTAACAAATGTTATGCGTTGTATATCATTGTCAAATTAATTCTTAAAGCCTGCTGTAGCCTAATTATCCCACTTAAATGAAACCATGGTTGAAAGGATTGCTGTAGCCTCTATTTTCCTGCGGACGGTCTGTGTTGGTGCATCTCTAAATTAAGATCACATTTCCCATAAAAACTCATTACTTTTTTCAGTAAAGTGGCACTGCGACTAGTCACTTCTCCTCCTCCTGCCTAGCATTTCCCTGTCCTTGTATTTCTACTTTTTTTTTCTCTTTTTAATGTTTATGTTAAGAGGATGAAGGTGTTGAAGGCATTTCTAAGCTTTTCATTCATTCTGACATCTGCGTATTAAGTTCAGCTTCTGCCTCTTTCACTTGGGTGATGTAGCATGATGTATATAATGGTGTGCATTCATCATTGTATTTTTTTTATTTTGTATTATAATACATTACATCTAAAGTATTTCAAATTGTGTGTTGTATAGTTGCGTTGTGCAAATGTGCAAATGAAGTCTACTGGGGTCGGTAAAGGATTTTTTTCCTTTCTCATAATAACCCTTTATGTTCACCGAGAAGTTGTTAACTTTGTATGTCTGTTTTTTGTTGCCATGATAGATTGTGTACTATTGCTTTATTATAGCTTTTATGATTAAAAAAAAAAACTCATGCATATTAGATAAGTTGAAGGAACTGATTTTAAAAGATTAAAGTTCTGGTGCAAAAGAAATTGTTAACAAAAAGCACTTTTGAGGTGAGTAAATCTCTGGGCATTTCCTTTCACATTTTATCTAATATTAATATGAAAATACACATTAGTGCTGCTTCTGTTCTCACGCAGCTAAAATGTACTTTGAACATTTAAATAAAAATATGCAAAGTAACTATTGTTTCAGCAGCATTTGTGTTTAATTGTCACACTTGCTTATGAGCTGTCAAACATTTCCCCCCAGTAATGTCACGATTAAATTAACATTTAATTTCTACTGCACTAATGTTTTCATAATGCAGTCATGTCCAATTGTCAAAGACCCGATATGCCACGGGAATTTTCAGTAGCCAATCAAACTCAGTTTGTGACAAAGCAAGAAAGAATAAAATAAATGCCAGCCGTCTTGATCGCATTTTGCGCCCAACAATCTGTGTGTCATATTATTGATGACACAAAACGTGTCTTTTCTTTGACAGCTCGCTCGGTTTTTGAGCAAATGCAATGCAGCTTCCTCTGCAGATTATACAATCATTTCCATGGTACATTCATCCTTGGATTCTGCTAATTCTAGCTTTTTATCCACTTTCCAATTCAAACATTTTCTTTCTCTCGTGACAGCGATGAAACAAAACCCAACAAGCTTTTCAAGTCCTGGCCTACCACACAACTGCGTCTGTCTCGTCTTTGCCTTTTATGTGCATAGACAACAGGTGTTAAGCATCAACTGAGATAAAAGATGCCAGAAAATCTGCAGATGTCACTTGATACACGTGTGTCTTTCTGTTGGTGTTTATAATAACAGCAAGCTTGTAATGCGCTTGAGACGTTAATCTGAACGTGCTGTGAAAATCAAAGACCAGCAAAGAACATAAAAGCAAAAAAGAGCTGCAGGCAAGCTGAAACTTCTACCTTGGGAAAGTTTAAATGATTAAAAAGCTCACAGCAGCCCTCCCTCCACCATCCCGTGGCTCATTATGCTTCATGTCCTACTATTGGACCTCATCATTTTCTGTAATTGCCCTCATTGGCCGGACTCCTATCTGGCCTATTTTGTTCCATTCTGCTGAGAAATTAAGGCATTCCTCTAGCGACCCTGACCTGTCCCAGGCCTTGTCATTTGACTGACAGCCCATTAGCGAATCATTGATTGGTTGAATCTTGGAATGTGTGAGCCAACCTAATTAGAACTGAGTCCCTCCTCTCTGAATGTCAATTGAGACCCTTGGAGGAAACAAAAGTGCAGGAAAATTAGGGCTTTCTAATCCTCTAGAAGGAGACTGTTTTACACAACCAGATTGGTTTGATTTACAGTACAGAGACCAAAGAACAAATGTGTTTGCGGATACCAATGCGCACATGCAGTCTTGCAGAAGTTGATGTGGAAAACAGAATATTATGTACATATTAATCACTTATATTCAAAGCATGCAGTTACACAATTGATAATTCACTTGGGAAGTGGGTGCATATTTCTTCTGTTTTGCATAAATATATTCCCTGAAACTTTTCCAGAGGTCCTGATTAACACTTCACCTCAATCACCTGTACAAACCCTCTGTGTCTCCCAGGGAGGTGATTAAGCGGACACAAACACAAACACACACTTAATTACACACATCTATGCATACAGTTGCGTAAGAAAAACACACATTCCCACACATCTCTTCTCTCCTGAATACACAGATGCTCAGATTTTGATGTGCGTTGCCGTGTTTGGAGACGCACACATACAAGCTTAAACACACACTGTCACACTGAGTCGGGATACATGTGTGCATGTTTTTCTGGCAGCTGCTTATGCCCACAGCAGGTTGGGAGACTATTTGGGCTAATCAGTGCAGCTCTCCACCACAGATGGTCCTTGACTGAATCTACTACTATCCTGCCATTAGTCATCCTACTTTTTCCTCAGAATGCATGAACAACAATAAATATATATGCATCTGAAAAACTTACCTCGAAGATCTGGGTTTTAATGTGTTTGTGAGTTCGATCATGAAAACTGAGCCACGTTTGTTGTCACGGGAGGGCTAAAGATGTCCTTTTTCCCCTTCTCTTTTTTTAAACCTCAGGCAAGATGCTAATGAGTTGTGGTGTTGGTGAGAGATTTGTTATGAAAAACTGGTGGCAGCCAGTAGATGACAGTTTATTAGGCTGGCTTAAGATAAGATTGATATTTGTGTGTCGGAATATCGCTTTACTGTGATTCTAGATTATATTTGCAGGAGTAAGTGATTATTTCTGGAATTCAATTTCTGTGCAGAGCTACAGCTACAGTGAGTGTTTGCTTTTCTTTTTCTTTTGTTCTGTTTCTGAGGGTGCAAGGTCTTTTAGAGGACACAAATGTATTCTGATTTGCTGATCAGCCAAAATTCTCTTTGGAAAAGAACAGAGGGATAGCGGATCAGAAGGCACAATGGGAAATGCAAACTTGGTGTGATACAAAAACAAGTGTAGTTCAGTTCTCAGCTCATATGTATAAAAAATGTACACCTTTTGTAAAATATACATGAATTGAAGGTTTTTTGAACTCTACTTCTGCATACTTCAATCTCACATTGAATCATTAAAATCTTTTTAGTGTGAAATAATTTACTACTTAAGAGCATTTCCTTGTTTGGATTTCTTATGAAACAATGACAGAAATCTGCATCCTGACTTGGGTAAGGACATCAAGTTGAACATGCTGATCTCTAATAATGTCTTGTTCATTGCTAGTTTTAGCTAATTAGCAATAAGCACAAAGCTTTGTTAACACTGATGTGAATGCCACTTTTTTTTTTGCAGGTATTTAGACAGAAACCACATTGTTGCACAAATAAAGTCTTGTCTCAGTGATGTTACTAGATTAAAAATTAAGGGATCGCAATGGAACGTTTTCACAATTCAGCCTGAGGGAAGCAATATTTGTTTGGCCCAAATGGAGTGCGATCACTCCACGTTAGCGTATTCCATAACATTACTGTCTCAGCTTTTTTGTCTAAAAAAACCCAATGAAGTAATTATAATCTAGAGGTTAACAGAAACATTTGGCATTATAAAAATTCATTTTAAATCATGTAAGTTAAATGAAAATAGGTCTTAGGTACAAATACTGAAATGTTTAATTATGAATCACAGCTGTCGACTCAGTGAACTAAAGCACTAACATACCTATACAGAAATACAGAGATGTAAAAAAACAAAACAAACCTAAATAAATAACAACCCAGAAAATCTCAGCTGTTTTAAAGATAAAGATTTAGACTTTTTAAAGAACTAGTGTGTTTTCCATATAAATTCACTGAGTACTTTGTTAAGTACACCTGTTCAACTGCTTGTTTACATAGATTGCAAATTGGCCAATCACATAGGAGCAACTCAAGTCACTTTGGCAGATAGCCACGCTCAAGACAACCTGCTGAAGTTCAAACTATTCCTCAGACTGGGGAAGAAACTTTGTGTGACTTTGTATGTGCTACTGTTGTTGGTGTTTATTTGAATAGAAAATATCCAGTGAGTGGCAGTTTTCTGGGTGAAAATGCCTTGTTGATGCCAGAGGGCATAGAAAAATGGCCGGACTGTTGATAGGGAGGTAAGAGTAACTCAAATAGCCTTTCGTTACAACCAAGGTATTCAGAATAGCATCTCTGAATGCCCAGCGTGTTGATCCTTGAAGGAGATGGGCTACAATACCAGAAGCCCACGCCAGGGTTCGCCCCTACGATTTGTACGAGCTTGACAAAACTGGACAATAGAAGATTGGTAAAACTTTGCCTGCTCCAATTTGCATGCCAAAGTATTCTTAGGCAAAATACTGAACCTGAGTTTCTCTGTGCATTCATCAGAGTCTGAATCTGATGAATGTGTCAATGTTATGATAGAAAGCACTTGGGCATAGAAAAAAAGTGCATTCATGAATGTGTGTGTGAATGGGTGAATGAGGCTTGTACTATAAAGCGATTTGAGTGCTTAAGCAGAAATAGTAAAGCACAATATAAAAACCAGTCAATTTACTATAGGAAGGCCAGCGTAAATAACAAGAAAGCACGGCTCCATTCTGATTTGTATCAATGGTGTAGGGTGGTGGTGTAATGATGTGGGGGATATTTTCTTGGCACACTTTTGGTCCCTTAGTACTAGTTTATATTCATTTAAACACCATCCTCTGATGGTTGCTTCAGCAGAATAAAACTCACAAAGTGCGTTTGCAAATTGTCATCTCTGGTATATTGAATCTGACAGTTCCCTCCACAATCAGCAGATCTCAATCCAATAGCGCACCTTTAGGATGCAGTGAAATGGGAGATTCTCCTCATTCATGTGCCTCTGACAAAGCTGCAGCAACTTTGTGTGATGCCATCATGTCAAGATGGACTGAAATCTCTGAGGAATGTTTCCAGCACCTGTTGAATCTATGCCACAAAGAGTTAAGTCAGTTCTGAAAACAAAAGGGGGTCCAACCTAACATTTGCAAGGTGTAGCTAATAAAGTGTCCAATGAGTTTACATATAAATGTATCAGAATATATACTCATGACTTAAAATAAACCAAGAAAGCGTATTCACAGAATAAAACACATATGCACACACACACACACACACACACACACACACACACACACACACACACACACACACACACACACACACACACACACACACACACACACACACACACACACACACACACACACTATGTGGATTTGCCAGACATGTGCAAAATGTTGCCAGACTGTACACATATACAATTACAAAAGCAGACACACTCACTTTTTAAATGGAGGCACACACACACACACACACACACACACACACACTGGGCGTACATACACATGCAGAGTGCTGCTGTTGCTTCTAGATAAGTCTCTCTCCATAGACCACTGTCTTTGTACAGTGGAGAGAGCAGAGGGTGAGAGGAAGTCAGAGGAATGAACTCATGTCATTAATTTGTTTCAACTCCAAACACACAACGAATGCCAAGCCCAAATCTCATGTAAACATTCGTACTTCTCCACACTTGTGTACTCCCTACAGCCTTTCCAGCTTTGCTACAATTGATTGTCTTTATTTTTTTTGTTATATTCTTTCTTCTTTCCTTTCTTCTGCACTGTTCTTCTCCTCTCGTGTCACTGTCTTGCTACTTGTTAGTGAATATTGTGCTAAAAGGTGATATTAATGCCTTTAGAGCTGTGCCAGGAATACTAACGCAAAGCTCCCCAGCATTTCAGCACCCTCTGTGCTACCTGGGTTTGTACTGCCAGATTACTTAGGATTACATTTGCACACAGCCACACAATGACACACTGACACACACACATGCATAGACATAAACCATTTCTCCTCACAGAAGAGCACTCACCCTTACTCAAATTGGCAGTCGTTGTTGGCTCACCCCTCAGTTGAACCACTATGTTCTCCCGCAGTCTTTTACCAGTGTAATTGAAGTTTCGGTTCGGGAATGAATCATTGATGTGGTTTAATAGTGTGGGTTGTATGTTTGGGGGCAAAATGGCAAATTTGCTGTCTACCTCAAAGAGACATGAAATTTGAAAGGAAAAGTAAGGCAGTGGGAGGAAAAGATCAGAGGAAAACCAGGATGAAGGTGAAGGCAGGAGGAAATGGGTGGAGCTGGATAGATAAACGAAAAGGAAACGGATCAAGAGCGGATGTGTGCACATTTAAAATGCAGAGACAGAGGGTTTGGTAGAAGGAGGTCCAGAACAAACAGAGGGCAGTAGGTGTTGAGCGAACAGGAGAAGCGATCTCACACTGTGAAACAGAGACACAGCTCCATTAGCAAAGATGAAGGGGTACTTAATTGGGTTTCTGATGCCTGCTTAATCCTATTCTCAATATTAATCCCTTACAATGTACATAATCATAATAAATAAATCCACAGGGAGAGACTGTTAATAGGAAACCGTAATGCAGATAAAGAGTGCATGTGGGACACATGTATACAACCTTTGGGGCCACACTAAGGACATGTCTCATTCATCTCTCCCCCTGTGCAGTGTTTTGAGCACCAATTGAAATCACACTTGAGACTCTAAATAACATTTTGCCCCAGGAACATATTGCGCTGATGAAATATAACTGTATCGCTATTGTATTCTTACACAATGGTTTATATCCATGCAAGGCAGCAACAAGTGGAAATAAGTCAACTTGCCCCAAAATAAAAATCCATTTTGGGACCTTGTTTATCAGCTCTGCTTGTGCCAATTTTGAAAAAATACTGTTTCTCGCTCATGTTCCCAGTGTTTTAGTTTGTCATGTTGCCACTTACTAGCCTCTAGAGTGTTCTATACCTAGAATTCATGTAACATATTTCATCGTTAATTATTTTTATTCAAGTTTTGGATTTAATTTGTGCTCATGTATTTTTTTTGAATGATCAAGCAGGTCTTTCAATAAATTTTATGGTTTGTGTATTGCATTTCATTTATTTTACCCAGCTTGTTTAACAAAGTAAATTCTAAAGTCTTGCAGTAAACATTTTGCACATATACAATATGATCTTGTACTGGAGCAAATCCAAGACTAAACTACTTTTAAAGCAACAAATTAAAATCGACTTTATTGGCGTTTGATTGACAAATCATGTCACAATCAAACAGGCAGGATTGAGTTTCCGAAAACTCACTCCACGCAAATATCCACTCACACACACTCGACAGGGTCCAAGGGGAAACAGGAAGCGTTCCAGAAGGGTCTGGAAAGGAGAGGAAACACACGTTACAGAATCAAGCTAGCACAATGGGGGGCGCCAGGAATCACAAAGAGAACTGGGACTACACTAACTGTGGAAAGTACAACAATCCAGTGAAGAACATCACCCAGCTGCCACCTTAAGTAGCAGCTGCCTCAAATGAAGATGATGGGCAGCAGGTGAGTAGATTGCAGACAGGTTTGTTGATCAAATGCTGTAAAAGAGTTCCTCCCAGGCAGGGAAGCAGTGAGGAGGCGAGAGAGGGAAGCAGAAGCACAACAACAAACACTGACAAGGCAAAGGAAAGGACTGCAGGGCCACACATTTGGGATGTGCCTATAAGAGCCTTTATTTGTACCACCCCTCCCTTAAAGTTGGGAGAGTCCAGTTCCTCTTGGGGGGTGGGCTGGCCTTGTTTTGTTGTTGCCAGTCTCTTTCAGGTATGTGTAGGTGGAGCTGACCTAATTATAGATACAGCACACCTGACAGGGCCAGTATATAAAGCCACCTGACTGTCCCTCGGGCTGGCTTTTTCCTCCTCCTTTCGTCTGGTGTGCCTTATGTTCCTTGTGTTGCAGTTCTTTGTTTATGTCGATTAAAATATCTTATAACTGTTAACAGTTTGCGTGTGGTCTCTCACTTCTTTTGTCACCTCCTTTGAGCCAGGTTGCGACATTCTCATGAGAGTAAAACATATTTACGCTCGCAGCCAGCCTGCATTTTGTTAGCTCCATTACCTCCCAGTTGAATCTTGCTTTTCTTATTGTTATCGGGCAGCCATGTCTCCTAGTGCATGTTTACAAAGGTAGTAGGCGCGTGATACTTTTATACAACTGTGCTTGCTGAATTTTGACCGACCCATTTTCTGATTTTTATGTTTCACCCAAAGCGAGAAACAACACTAGGAACATCCCTGGTCTCATTTACACATGGTGTGGCAAAATCTTCTCCCATCATATTATGTTTCCCTCTTAGTTTTAAATTGTCTACAATGTTGTACTGCCATCATAGCGCTCAATATATAGCAAAAAGGAGATTAAGGGATAAAGTTATAGAGGGATAAAGTTAATGAGCCATGCCATGAACCTACGGGAAAGAGTTGCTGAAGCTATGTTACAAAGAGTGGTGATGCTCAGCAAGCAGCAGTGTGGCTTCATGCCAAGAAAGAACACTACAGATGCAATGTTTCCTTTGAAAGCGTTAATGAAGAAGTATTGAGAAGGTCAGAAGAAGTTGCACTGTGTCTTTGTAGAGCTGGAGAAAGCATTTGATGGGATGCCAAGAGAGGAACTGTAGTACGGCATGAGGAAGTCAGGAGTGGCAGAGAAGTATGTGAGGATAGCGCAGGACATATATGAGGCAGTGGTGAGGTATGCAGTAAGAGTGACAGATCAAGTTCAAGTTGGGGGTGGGATTACATCAATGATCGGCTCTGAGCCCCTTCTTGTTTATAAGAGTGATGGACAGGTTGACAGATGAGGTATAAGGCAGGAGACCGTGATGTTTGCAGACAACACTGTGATCTATAGTGAGAGTAAGGAGCAGGTGACAGTGAGCCTTAAGAGATGGAGGTATGCACTGAAGAGAAGAGGAATGTCAGTGGAAGCAAGACAGAATAGATGAGCGAATGAAAGGGAGACGGGTGTAACTGTAAAGTTGCAAGGAGTAGATCAAGTGTGAGTGAAGGAAGATGAATTTAGATACCTGGGGTCAAAGAAACAGGCAGTGCAGGCAGAGTGGAGTGGGTGGAGACAAGTGTCAGGGGTGATTTGTTACAGAAGGATAGCAGCAAGAGTGAAAGGGAAGGTTTACAAAATGGTAATAAGACCTGCTGTGATGTACAGTTTAGAGATGGTGGCTCTAACAAAAAGACACGGAGCAGAATTGAAAATGTTAAGTTGTTTTATTGGGAGTGACCAGAATAAACAAGATTAGATATGAGTACATCAGAAGGACAGATCAAGATGAACAATTTAGAGACAAGGTTAGAGAAGCAAGCCTCAGATGGTTTGGACATGTGCAGGGGAGGGATAGTTGATATAATAGACAAAGGATGTTGAATATGCAGCTGTCAAACAGAAGGAACAGAGAATGACCACATAGGAGGTGCATGGATGTAGTGAAGGAGGACAGACAGAGGATTGGTGTGGCAGAGGAGGTTAGGGTGCTAAGGATAGGGTGCAATGAAGGACAATGAGCCACTGTGGTTAGTGATGCCTAACAAGAAGAACAACAAAAACAAGAAGAAGATTATAAGATTTGTTTTTAATTATTTGAATTATTTACTGTACATGTTTCAGTTATATGTCTCATAAGTGCCAAGAAGCTATATATAATCAAAATATAAACATAATAATTTAACTTTTTCTCTTTTTATCTAATGCATCCATCTTCAAATAGCCCTAAATAACAATGCCAAAAGAAACCGAAGAAAAGAGAAAAATATTTGCTCAAGTTGATAATATATAATTTGTTACATAACAGCTTCAACACCCCGGTGCGCTCAGATTTCCACATTATAATGAAATCGGTTTCCAGTCAAACATCGTCACATTTCACTACATAAACAAACAGAATTATATTTGGAAAAACGCGTTTTTCCCTCTCCTCTGCCCAGCTTCAACAGGTACCAGAGGGAGAGTGTGTGAAGAGCCATGCAAGTTTAATGCTGCCGGTTTCTGCAGTACAACAAAGCCCACAGTGTTGGTTTTCATCTTTCCTCTATTTGGAGCAAGTGGAGCATGAGGCGAAGGAGGAAAGGTAAGAAAACACTTTTTTTCCCCCAACTGTCTCATATTTGTCAGTAAATCGCACTGGTATCACATCAGGTCACCCAGCAGGCTGTGAAATGACTTGTTGATCCCGGGAATGTGTGTGTGCGCGTTAGTGATAGTCAGCGAGAGGCAGTGATACTTTTATCGGCAGGTTCGCCAAGGAAACCTTTTCAAGCCAGACCTCACGGTGACACGGCCCTGCAACTTCAACCCATGCCAAAGCCACAGAGAGTGAGAAAGAAAGAAAAGCAGAGACGGGACATTAATTGCTTCACTGGTGTTTGACAAACAGGGAATTATCAGAAAAGACGGGTGTGCGGGGACTATGAGAACCACAGCACCACCAGCCCAGATTTCACCCGGTGGACACAAAGATTTGCTGAATGTTCCGCTCTAACGATGGCAAATTAGATCCGGGGGACAGAGAAGTGAGTGTAGAATGAATGAAAGGAGTACTGAGCGCTGTCCCTTGCATGAAGCCATATTAGCATGCACAGTAGATCTCTTTTATGGCATTGGCGCTGTCCGTGGTGCTGAAAAGACGTGGTTACACAACGGGTAATGTTCTACTTGGACGGTAGGAAAGAAGTGGGTATAAATCCCGAAGGAAAATTGAGATTTCAGCGAGCTATTAGCTTTGTGTTGCCCAACCTGGAAGGAACATCGCGATCCGGCCTGCAGAGGTGATTAAAAGTGGCATATTACATCAGGAAATGAATGGCCACGTTTTCAAAAAGGATTCAATTTGAAAAAAAAACAACAACTTTCAGTCCTCTTTTTGCTTCGAATCAATCTTTATGACACTTACAGCACTCTAATGCTTTTTGTGCTCTGAATTTGTGCATTTTCGAGAGATGTTTGCCACCAATAGCTCTCTGTATAAATCTAAGTCGTCTAAGCAGCAACCTTATTTCTACATGTGATTGTCTGGCCTTATACTATTGATTACTTGATTAAATATATGGCATTACACACACACACACACACACACACACACACACACACACACACACACACATATATATATATATATATATATATATATATAAACATTAGACCGATCCGATTCCTTGTTGCTAAAACATTAACTGCAAATTTTCCCCGGCACCCGAAGAAGCGGAAGGAAATGTTACCCGACGAGTTTTCATTAAAATTCAACAAGAGGCAAGCTCCGTGAGAGGTTAGATTATTGGCGGGCAGGCTCACACACACAACACACACACACACTTGGAGAGACGCTCACACACACACACTTCACAGCTGGTGTGCCTTTCTCCAGCAGAGACTGACAGAAGCGGGGCGACCGCACTAAGCTGTGAGCGCTCTTTTCTCCTCTCCTCCACCAAGCGCGTCTTTTACTGTTGACATAAAAACTTTGAAGAGGTGAGAGTCGAAACGTCAAAACGCCGACAAATCACCGTCGACAGCGCACATCAACAAAGAAGAAAAGGGAAAAGAAAAGAACCATCAAGTCTGAGAAAAGCGGTGGAGCCGGGAGAAAGAGGGAGCTATGCCATTTCCCGCCGAGCAGAGCCCAGTCCTCCAGTGTTGTGTGTCGGAGCTGCAGCATGGTGTCTCTTTCTGGACTCTGGACCTACTGCCTCGCCCCGGGGAGAACTCATCTCCTTTTCTCCTCTGCCAGAACGCTCCTGCTGCTTCTCTTATTAACCGTCTCAACCTCCCCGGACGGCTGCTTCCCTCACCCACAACCTTGCCACATCCTCGCCCGGATAGGACACACCGTGCGTCTCGGTGCGCTCTTGCCGACCCGACAGCCGGCACGGATACAAAACGCGCTCAACCGCGCCCTGGCCAGCCTCCGGCATCAAAGCGGTGGGGCAGACTCCTCCACAACAACCTCTCAACCACCTCCTCTGCTGCCCTACAACCTGAGCTTGGAAATGGTGGCTCGATCGCCCGCGGGAGGGGACCCTGAGTCATTGTCCCGTAGTGCCTGCCAGGACCTGGTGGTCAGGGGTGTGTCAGCCGTGCTCGCCTTTCCCCGCTCCAGGGAGGAGCTGATCCAAGTGGAGTTTCTCTCCTCTTTCCTGGAGATCCCCTTCCTATCTATCCTGGAGGACACAGAACCCCTTGTGACTAAGGTAGGGACTGACGCTGTGTATCTTTCTTGGCCGCCCCTGTGCACCTGTAGCAATCATCTTTGAAAGATGACAGTGAAAATGGTTATGTGTGTATATCATGGCTATCATCTTTCCAGCATCTTGCACTTCAATTAGCAGCATGCCATGGCCTAACACAATTTCATCTGATTCCAAGAGCTGACATTCACCAGTGAGTCTTTGACTGACCCATTAGCCTGTGGCATGGATTTTGTTATCTGAGTTGGTGCAAAATCCCTCTTACAAGCCAGATTTTAAGGCAGGCTAAAGGCAAATGGATAGTGCAAAGAAATGTGATCATCAGAGCAGTTACACTAAAGAATGATTAAAATAATATGGACAGAAATGATGATAATGTTACATGGATAATTAATAATAATAAAAAAGACATTTTAGTGTATCAGATTTTAACTTCTACCACTGTTGCCTTCTTCCAGCAAAGTCTGCTGTTCAGACTGATTTTAGCTGAGCTCTGGTGAACCTGCAGGCCCTTAACATGCATGTTTAATATCTGGTCACTCTGACTTGGTATTGGACCATTGCAAGCCCCTTGAGCGAGGTGAAAATTTCTCTCTTTCTAAGCTCTTTTTTGCTGTGAATCTGTGTGTGTGTTTGTGCCAGAAAGGATGTGTGTACTTGGAGATTGCTTCTGGCACCTTTCTGAGCCCATTCCAGCAGTTGAAATACTGATAGACAGATGTCATGGAGAAGTGTGGCTCATTCTATTAGTATGATCACATATATACTATGTTTATGTGTGTATGTGCAAATTAGGTAGACAACACAGATATATGTGTGTGTGTGTGTGTGTGCAATGTTAGTATTCCCAGCAGAACTGCCAGTCACTCAGTGCAGCTTCTGTCACATTTGCCTACATAAGAATGTCTCTATCCCACTGAGCAGCCAACTGCATGTCTCCAACACCACAAACATATGAATGCACGCACTTTGCAACACATATTTAACTATCGCCATCACGTGGGGTGGGTGTAAGTCTAAAATCTTTGTCCTGCCACCTCTCTTTGCCAACAATGGATTGCTTATTCGATTTCAATAAAGGGTGCATGAATGAGAAGTCAAACCACTTGATGAATGTGTCGGCAAAGCGAGGAGATAAGCAGAGGAGAGTAAAGGAAGAAATTTAGGAGATATGAGGGGTGGAATAGAAGAGCTGTAAGAGAGAACAGAGTTCTTTTTTTTCTATAGAACTGTGCCAAGCAGTCAGAGGGCAAACAACAATCATCACTCTCTTTCTTTGTCTCTCTGTGTCGCAGCACTCCAGTATTTTTAGACATAATTTCAAGAGGCATTTGTGAAATGAAAGCCTTTTTGGTTAATTTTTGTGTTTAATGCTGCACAAAAGCGTCTCTGTTTTTTTCTTTTTGGTGTCAGACTAATCTTTCTTTTTTTATTGAAGATAATGTCCAATCTTATGATGGCTAACAGACAAAAAAAGGACCAGAAAGTGGAAATTATTCCCCAGAGAATAGTTCTGAGTACAGCGTGTGACCAATAAGTGCTCTCCAAAACAAAAAAGACAAATACAGCCATTTTGAAACACTTATTTAAAAAAAAAAAAAACCTGCATCTACTGCATGTAAAACATTTCAACCTCCTTTATGGTCTTGTTTTTTGAACTTTCATGCCAATGGGGTACACTGCTGAGAGTATTAGCTTGTTAGTTAATAGCTGAGTTCTTGTGTATTGAGATTTTTTTATTTTATTTGTGTTTTCATGTTTTTAAATATGTTTTCAGGACTGTCATAGATTTTGGACTGAGGGTGGCCAAATCAAGCAATTATAGGAGACTATAAGAAATACATTTTAAAGGTCAAATTATAAAATTTCCTGAACTCAAAATAATTTCACCATGAAAGAAATACAGTTGGTTTGGTGACGATAAAATAGCCTTTAGTCACAGCCCTAAAACAATGTGAATTTAAGAAGAATGGCCTGTGAAGGATCATAGTGTGTTTTCTTTCTCTCACACCCTAGGGTGCAACTCTATAGAAAGGGAGCAATGTGGGAAATTAAAGGAGGCTGGCAGGAGGTGGGACAGGATCTTAAACACACACAGAGAGGGCAATGACGAGTGGGTTAGGTCAACAGGGAGGCAAATTGTTAGCTGGTACAAACAGGGAACAGTGCACAGGTTTCACTGCTGATAGGGAAAAAAACCCAAATCGGAAGATATAATTCTAATTAAAGATGCTATTTACATTCTAGCATTAGGAGGGCGGAGAGCTCCAGAGATGGGGGAGGAGGTGGGCTAGAGAACAGCAGAGACAAAACAAATGGCTTGGCCAAAAGGAATCTGTCACAGATTGATCCAAATGAGAAGGGGAGGGTTTTTTATTTTTTCAAAGGAGAGTCTTTCCTCCTGGGGTTTTGAAATTGTGGAAATTCTGCAGGCTACTGGGAATTGAGCCCATGTTTTTCTGGTGAACAGATACCTTTCCTGGACATCAGAGAGGGATAGAGAGACACAAAGAAAGAAAGAATGAAAGAAAGAAAGAAAGAAAGAAAGAAAGAAAGAAAGAAAGAAAGAAAGAAAGAAAGAAAGAAAGAAAGAAAGAAAGAAAGAAAGAAAGATTCATGCACATTTAGAAAAAAACAAAACCGATTCTTCCCTTTAGCTGCCAAACGAATAGTACATCAATCTTAAAATACCACAGAAAACTAAAGGGCGACTTGTTGACTGTGTTTTTTCTTCACAGGCTAAACAGAATTCCTCAAGGTCAAAGAAAATGTCAGGGAGGGGGGATACAGTCTTTCACAAATTAATTAGTATGTGGCACAGTTTTATTTTTCTTTCGTGACAGCTAATTCGCCATATTTCATGTTTCATCTGATGACAACAACAAAAGAAATACTCTTCCACGTCGGGGGCGTCATGCAGCATGTGTGACATTTCTTGGAGGTTGTGATGATAGATATTTTCCTGACTACCTTTAAGTGCGCCCAAAAAACCCAAACCAACCAGATGCTGAGGGGTTGAAGGGTTGTCATCATTATGCAAATTTGTCCCACAAATTGTCACATGAAATTCTCTATTGTCAAAATATTCCTGTGTCACAAGATTGAAAAATATTCGGCACTACTGATGAAACAGAGACATGAAAGGGCACAGACAGACACGGGGACAGAAAGACAGCCCGAGACAGGGGTCGTCTGTCCGTCTGCGTTCTCCTCTCCCTGCTTAGTCAGAAAGAGCTCTGGGACTATGTGATGTGTCTCAGTAAGGAAGTGCTTATTCTTCCAACCTACTTAAGCTAATTAGAACCACTGTATGACCCCTAACTGTAAATCTCTCTCATCCATCTATGGGATGCGGGATGGGAGGAGAGGAGCAAGGAAGAAGGGACAGAGAGGGGTGGGGAACGAAAAGGAAATGGACTTCTAATTCCCATTAGGGCCATTATGGGCATTTTGGAAGCTGATTTTTTTTCATCAGTAGCTTTTCATTGATTCAAAGTAAGTAATGAAATTGAGCATATTTGATATTTAAGTAAAAAAAAAAAAAAAAATCCCCAAATAGCCTACATTAACCCCATAATAAATGAAATGAGTTTTCAAATTGGTATTCTATGCATATGTTGGGGTGTGTTGGTAATAGTAACAATTTAATTCTAATTTTTTTGTTAAAAGTTGGTGCAATTTGCCAACAGTTATAATTGAAAAAAGAACATCTATGCATTTTTAATGTGGCCAGCCTTTTTTCATGCACACTACTACCAAACAATTCTGGATTCGCTGATAATATCACAGGAATTATTTAGTGAGATCATGATTTCTTTTTTTGAAAGTGTATTAGCGGAGAGAGCCGAAGGAAATGGTTTTGCTGATTTCTGAGTGTGATTAGGTGAGAGGGGTGGTATGAAGTGAATCCATTATTTGTCATTCTCCACAAGTGGAACTGAGTTCCTGCAGCTCACTTTACTCCCAGTTGCCATTGAAATAAACCTTGGATTTTTTTTTTCCCCATAAGGTAGAATGTACAGAAGTCTATTTCACAGACTCTAATCCTGACTAACATTCATATTTTTCCCCTTTGTAGTTCCTTTACCTCAATTATTTCCACAAGACATTTCTCATATTATTATATTCTTTTCACTAAAGAAGAGTGTTTTATTCCTATTTCACAAAGCCTATTTTGTACTTGCCTTGTATACATGCATCATGACTACAAAGGCATATTTTGCTTGACCCAGCTTGCACCTGTTACATTGCTGGTGTGTTTAGTGATGCTCATAATTAAATCTCAATCTGAACTGAGCTGCTGAACCTCAAGTCCCACGGAATCACAGCATTAACAGAACGCCATAACTGCAAATGCTGATGTCATTACCACCGTCCCTAAACTGTAATTACCACAATACACACCACAAAGTAATGCAGTGTATTATTCATGAGGACTTTACTGTTTATGATTTGAAATAACCTTTATCGTACTGTTGGCGAACTACTTTTCCTTCTGCAATCTATCCATCCTGCATTCTTTCATTAAGTCTCTTCTTTTTTTTTTTAATGACATACCTCATTCTGCTTAGTAAAATGAAGATTAGTACAGTAAAAAACCCAATTTGCGACTTTGAATGAAATTACATTTTAATCCTGGGACCCTGCTGAATAAGACGCATTGTGGCTCGGAGCTAGCCCTGCTCTCAGAGGACACACATGCCGCAAACGTGTTCGCACACACATCTGCACTCCCCCGTGCACATCTGCAGAGAAGCGCATGTACCGGCCTCACGCAACAATGTAACTTGCATATATGAGATTCACGCACACACAGTGTCTGCCCTGTGCTCACTAAAGGTTATTAAGCCTAATGAGGCTTTACAAGGCCATGCTGCCTTTAGTGTTTTCTTTGAGATGAGGAGGGGATTTGTGCCGTAAAACCACAGTGGAATAAACGAGTGGAAAGAGAGGGACAAAAACTTGCGCCTAGCCAGAGCTGCAGGGAAACTGACAGCTTGGGACAAGCAGGCCACTTAATGCAAACAGCTCAAAGCTTTTTCTTTATTAGTACTATGATGACAGTTCAGCGCGGTCTTGACTGAGCCAGATTAATTGAGCAGAGCAGAAACAGCGGAGTATGTATTACCAAAAGGACTCTGGGCTTGTTTGAGCTGCTCACTATGGCATTCAAGTTAGTGTTCTAATGTTTGTCTTGTGTTTTTGCCTCTGGTAAAACAAATGTCTCCAGTAGTTCCACACCAATTTTATGTTACTCAGTGGAGCTAAAAAGTAAATGAAGTAGACCAGTGATGGATGGAAGCAAAAAGCACCAGAATGGCTGCATATATCAGCAAGCAAAGGAGATGTGGTTTTCATTATAATGAGTTAATAAAGAAAGTGATGGAGGTATATAGGGATGAAAAAGAAGGAATTGGTTCATTCTATATTCAGAAAGAAGGAAGAACGTTGAATGGGAGAATATGGAAGTAGAGGAAACTGAAGAGGTAATCAGGTGGTAGGAAGTATGAGAATGGACAGAATATGTGGAATTAGAAAGTGCATGAAGAAACTACTCATCATGTAAAAATTAAGGAACATTTGAAGGAGAATAAGAAAGTGACTATGGAAAAAGGAGAGCCATCAGGTAGAAAACAAGGAAAGTGAAGACATAAGGAAATGAACGTAGTATAAATAAACAGGAAAGGATCAGTAATTAAAGAATAAGGCATGGGGAAAAAGAGAGAGGAAGGCAAGTGGGATGGAGGAATAAATAGAAAAACTGGTGAAGGGTAGAAAAAGATGAGGGATCAGCAGAGGAAGGCGAGTTCAAAGGTTCAAGGTTGCGAGAATTGAAGAAGAGAGGGTGGAGGTGCTGGGATGGAAGGTGGTAATGCTGGGGAAGGCTGACAGCAGACCCACAACTTGTGTTTTCTCTTCCATTGCAGAGTCTGATGGAGGCGGTTTTATCTACACTGTGCCGGTTCATTAGAGGATTAGTGAGTGATAACTAAAAGTTATCTGTGATTGAAAAACACCTTCACTCCAACACGCGCACACACATGGACATGCGCACATGTACACACACATTCTGTTTACACACTAACACACACTGTGCACATATAGATTGTACTCATGCAAACTTATTCAACTTCCCAAACTTATTCCATCCACCTAAAGTTAGTGCCATCCTTCCCGTTCCACAGAACCGGCAATTGTGCAGCAGTTGTTTGCCTGCATACACACATGAGAATGTGTGTTATAGTTTTTCATTATGTGGCAACTGAGGCAGAACACCACAAATCTAGGCCAGGTGGGCTTCAGTGATAAGGGCACATCGGGAGACAACACACACACACACACTATAGGACCCTATAGAAGATCCCATAGGCATAGGTCAGGGGTGAAAGACAAGCAGACGGGAGAGGCAGACAAGTGGCGAGACAGGGGAGAGAAGGTGAGAAAGACATGTGCTGATGTGAGATTAAACAGATGCTGACAGATGGCGTTGGGGCATAGCTGAGCCACTGCCAGAGAGACAGGTTAGCCAAACACGAGCAGTGAAGATGAGAAAATGGGGTAAATGTCCAGAAAGGGGTAAGACAAAATTCAAGTAATAAAAGCAAAAGAGTGGGAACAAGAAACAGATAGAGAACCAAACAGAGTTAGACAGATAGCAATTCCGAGAGGGTGGGGTGGGAAACAAAGAAAGATTAAAAGCTGAGAAAGAAATAGCAAAGTAAAGTGAGCAAGTAAGTTAGAGATAGAAAAGGAAAGGGGGGACCAGGAGGTGTCAGAGAAAGTGTGACAGAGCCAAGAGCTGTCAGGGTTGAAGTTATTTGAGAGGCGGGTGAGGCACAGACAGGAGATTGAAAGATGGTAGACCCCAAGGTAACTTCTGTGTTCCTTCTGGGATATTTATGTTGGGAGTTGGCAAGAAAACAGGCATGATTTAGAGCCCATCTGGTTAGGCTTCAACACCACCTGCCCACAGAGGAAAAAGCTGTCTGTAAGGAGACATACGACAGTGCACCAGTGGCACTTGTGTACACATGCAAACATGCTTCGTTACATCAGTTACATGTGTAGAAATGGAACCATTTCCCTTGATTTGGCTCTTCTCCAGTTTTGGCATTTGAATATAAAAAAAACCACCATGCTGTTTAAAAGCTGGGATTTAGGGCAATGCACAGGATCCAAAACATAAACTACAATATAAAGTTATATCCTGGCGGAATTTGGTGTATGTTTTGAATGGTAAAGATAAGAGTAAGAGCAAAATGAAAATGGTTGCTCAGCAGGGCACAGCACTGAAAAAATGTGAACCCAGTTACGTCTGTGGATGGAAAACATGATCGCCTTGTTTAAAGTAATAAAAATCTTTATGTAATGAAGCACGTGCAATAAAACCTATAAGCCTATACAGCTTTAGCCAGATCACAGAACAGAACTGATAATTATGGAAATCTGGAATTTGTGCAGCATTTTTGTTCACTACACCCTGACCTCGCCACTCCCCACAAGGAAACACTCTACTCATCTCAGCAGGGAGAAGGGATTTGTGTTGGTGTGTGCAGGCATGCAGCAAAAGAATGAGCAGAGCACTGACAGCTTAAGTACACCGCTGTGATTGAAAGGGTTTCTTGAGGTATGTGATCGCTGCCGTTTGCTTGTCAGTCTGTTTGTCAACAGGAAAAACTACTAAAACTGGATTTTATGCAACTTGGAAGAGTACATGGAGCATGGCCAAAACTGAACTCTTAAAATTAGACATAAATCTGGATTATCTTGTTTAAAATTTACAAAA
The DNA here is from genome assembly GCA_015108175.1 of Pelvicachromis taeniatus. Lineage (NCBI taxonomy): Eukaryota > Metazoa > Chordata > Actinopteri > Cichliformes > Cichlidae > Pelvicachromis > Pelvicachromis taeniatus. The sequence continues at coordinate 78,332 of VURO01016990.1, forward strand.
ATCGGGGAATTGACCTTGGTTGAACAGGAGCTTTGAAAGTGCCCTTTCCATTTGGTTGCGTGGTGCTTTTCTAAATGCGGCAGCTAACACAAGTGGGCCTCCTTTAACTAGCTTGCAGATTTCGTTTTTTTTTTTTTTTTTTAAGTGGAAAATATTGTTAAAGATATTTGTGAACACAGTGTCAACAACATAATATTAGCCGTCAATGAGGAATATATTTGTTAGTATGGCAAACTCTAAAATGGATTCTCATTAGCACAAGCACAAGCAAATAAAATTATAATAGCATCCTAATGTGTCAAGGTGTCAAAACATCAGGGTATTAAAATTTGGCATACTTTTTTTCATCCTTATCATTACTATAGAGTTCAATGTGATATTACACAGGTAGAACCACTGTTTATTCACGGTAGTCACTTGTGACAATCTACTTTGGCAATTAAGTGGTAATAAAATACCATTTCTGCATTCTTGCCTCTTTGTTTCCACCTTACTGTTCCCCTATTACCACATTATCACTGCAAGCTTCACTAGAAAGTGCAACCAAAAATAAATAAATCTAAATTGTACGTCAGACATGAGTGAAAACACCCTCAAATTAAAGCTATGTAAACTTGGCACTTGTTTCAGATGCAAATGTAAAATGATGGCACATGCCTTCTGACTTTTCTAAAACTTTCACACAATTCCACATTTACATTAATACTAGTGCAATCTTCCTGTAAAACGCACGTCCTATCCCGTGATTGCAGAGACCTACTGATGTAAAACCAATCATGCTCACATACATAAACTCTAGTGTTCAAACGCCATGAAATACACACACGACAGTCACAGTCACAGCTCTGCCCCACACATACATGGATAGGAATGTCTCAGTCAAACTGTATCTGGGACCATCCATCATACACAAGCAGTTGTCATTTCTTCAGAAGTCATGTTTCTGTCACCTTCTCCCTTCCTGTATTGACCTCTGCGTTTGAGCTGGCTCCATAAAGTAGAGCAGAGCGGAACAGCAGATAAATCCTCAGCGATATCCTCGTCTGACTGCAGGTGCAGGGGAAACGTCAAGATGATCTGATATTCATTTGCACAACATCTAACACATAAATACTATTTATTGGATGAGAAGAGACACGCAGACATGGCATAACAGAGTGAGTCACTACAATATACAAGGTAGCAGGGATATATGTAAAAGGGCGAGTACTGAAGGCAAGTGATGTGTGAATTTGAAATTCAGTTTAAATGGGATGACCCAAAAGAAATAAAGAGATGGAGAAATAAAGAGCTAAAAAAGCGCAATAGAGAGAAGAGAAATAGGACGTGATCAATTTTCCTTCTTCATTGTCCTTCACAACAGAGGACAGACCGTCCTCCAGATAGCGCTAAAGCAGCTTCCCTGTCGCACTTATCTCCTCTCAAGTCACGCAAGAGAGCGGTGCAATATTTCACTCTAATTCAGGTAGTACCATGCATATATCTTGCATCTAGCTGCTCATTTTCTTTGTTGTGGTTGAGGGACAACTGAAGAACACCATAAAATTACTATTTGTAACACCTTTCAAGATAAATTGTATGACCAAAATGTGGACCGTTTGGACAATCATTCAGACCAAATGACGAATAGCATGACAAGAAAACAAATCACTTTTGTTTTGATAACTTTATGCCTGAATGCCATATTTTCCCGGTACGACAGTGTAGGCGTGCAGGTGTGAACAGTCAACTAACTTCACCTGGGTGAAGTTATCATCACATCATAACATTTTTATGCTATATGAAAAAACAAATTCCCTGAGTTGTAACGAGGTTGTTGCACCAGCAAACAGTACAAGACTGAGCAGAATCAATAAGTTGGGAAGAACCTCAGGCAAGGAAACGGAGTCAAGATTTTTTAATTGAGAAAAAGGGAATGTACAAACATTGAATTGAGTTGCTTTTTGTTTGTTTGTTTTTTCTTCTTTTTTTCTTTTTTAAAAAGCTTGTGGCATTATTATTTTTTTCTATGTGTTTCAGCAGTAGAGTGGCCTTGAGGTTTTGCTGGAAGCCAGCTGTTTATATTTTCCCAACTCATGACACGAGAGTGAACTGGCACTGAGGCATGCAGGTGGAATGGTTTGGTAGAAAGATCCTTTTCAGGCAGGACAGCTGGGCAAAATGGTTGGGTGGATATATCTTTTTCAGGCAGCCCGCCGTTGACTACTGCTGACTGAGACTTGTCAGGTATAAAATTGGACTGGAGGAGCGATATCTCAATTTTAGTTGAGATGCCGCAGAACAAGTGGATCGAAATCTGTCCTTTAAAAATGTAAAGTCTCATTTAGGCTGATTGGCATGTGACATGTGATAATGAAACACATTTGAAACGACTGAACTGTTTCACCAGAGGAGAAGCATTTTTTGCTGCCTTTTGTCACCTAGCTGGGTATGAAAAGCAAAGGAAGGCAGTGCAGTATCTGAAAATATGAATTCCTTCTTTAGTGCAGATTGTTAAAAAAAAAAGAGAGAGAGAAGATGAAAATTAGCTTTCATCAAATGACTCCTTCAACAGAAAAAATGGAAAAGAAATAGAAGTCACACTTTGTCCTTGTCCGAAAGGCTCATTGCGCCTGAATATCAATGGCAATCTAAAATTATACATCGAAATAATCAATTGCCGGCTTAAAGCTTCCAAATTAATTAAATGATTATGAAACAGCAAAGTTGGGCCAAGGTTACATAGGCATTATAAATGTAATGCTCGGAAACTCGCTAACTAAAAATACACGTCCCACAATTCTCCTGCTGGCAGTGAACAGCTAGGGTTCATTTTGCCTGAGAGATTAAGTGTTGAAATTACAGTTTTGAGTTTTATTTTTTATATTTTTACTCATACTTAGTAAATAGTTGGATTTATATGTAAGTCAAGATGAGAAATGGGACTTCCCTGCCATCTGTGTGTTTTGCTTTTCGTTTTTGGCGCAACGAACCAAAGCATAGCTTATGAGTCAGCAAAGCAATCACGGTATTGGACATTCCCGCAGCAGTCACTCTCAGACTTTGTTTAACAGTGTTAATTTTCCAAATGGCATCATAGTACAGATGCAGAGTTCATTGGCACGCTTGTCAGCTGTGGTTAAAGGGTGCCTGATAGACCAGGACGTGCTTGATCTGTACATTCCACTTTCCTGTCCACTCTGTGTCAGTCTCAATCCAACCATCGCCTCTGCATCAACAGAGGGGGTTACAAGTCGACTGCCAAGGCACAAGCTCTGCCAATAGCACTGTTTGTGCGCCTTTGTCTTTTGTTGTTATATTGGGTGTGAAAAATGTTTGTTGTGTCAGCTTTGGCATGAATGCGTTGTCCTCACCTCACCGTTTAAACAGTTGAGTTAGAGCTCAGGTTTTATTTTAGTTTCACATGAAGCTTCCTCTGCAGATTTTATTGCCAGGATCTTTTGAAATAATAATGTTTACTTGTTCATTTCTGTGAGTCCTTTATAGATGTCGTGCTCATTTTGGATTTAAGGCTGACTTTTACCTTTGTTTCTCAAAAAAAGATTGATTTTTTTTGCCACCCACAGAGACAGGAACAAGCTGAAAATGAACACTGAGTTGCCCAGCAGACACTAAAGATTACACTTAACATTTATCTGGATTAATGTTTCTGGCTTTTTAACTAATGTAAGCTTAACAGACACGTTTTGTATATGTGTAGTTTGAGCTTGTTCGTTTTATTTGCTTGGTATTTGGTGATGGACAGAGTCTGTTTTCAGCGTCTGGAAAGGAAGATTTAACAAATAAAGAGTTGTTGTTAAAAGGGACTAAAAGTTCAAAGCATTCTTATTCCAGGATCTTAAAATGTCACAGATGTTCTGTCACTTGTGCTGGTGTTGCAGAAATACAGCGAGATATGATCTGTGATGTCTGTGTTTTAGACAAAGAGAGATAACGGTCCTCTTTTAAAGAGTGATGCCCGCCAGGGTATCGCAATTCATGTCCTATTAAGAACTTTAGTGTTTTGCATTTTGTTTTCATATGCTGATTCATTGTGACTGTTGCTTGCTTATTTTACTTGCTTTCACTGCTTGGGCACCAAACACTGCTTCAGTGTTTCCCCTGGTCTGACTGCATTGGATGAAGGGAACACTGTGCTTGGTTAGGTTAAGGAAAAGATCAAGATCTGGGTTAAATTATATTGTGTTAAAACATGAATCCTGCATGTTATTGTAATGACACGTATGCACAAGTTCAATAAGGACAGAGGATCTTTCCTTTTTTTTCTTTTCAAGTTTTTGGCTGCTAGTCTGTTCTCTGCATCACTACCACTTTCCCACACTGTCAGTCTCAGTGCTGACACCATTACACTAGTCCAGTCATCTTCTTGCCTGCCTTCCTTGAACCAATCAGCCTCCACTCTGCATGGTATAAATTTGTGCTCTCCGTCACTCTCCCTTTCAGAATTGTGCAGCCCACCTCCTCCCATCTCCACCTCAACCAAGTCACCCAGAACTCCATCCAAGCCTCAGTCTTCATCTTCACCACATCTCTGCATCTAGACTCTGGGGTGTCCTGTCCTGTCACCCCTGGGATACCGATCTGCCATGAGGGGTCATCGGATTCCAATCGCCAAATACATTCATACATTTCTCTATCTCAATAAATCATGTTCAGTTCTTCCAAATGATCTCTCCTTATTGAACTGGTGGTGTTCTACTGGTGTCTGTTAGCTCACAACTTGATGCAGTTCTTTGCAAGCATTCATATTTATAGCACGGTGGAAATGAGAGTTCTATATATCCTTTATTTATCCAGGTAGAAATGCACTGATTGCAATATTCATGGCTGAAGTGTATCCCGCTGATACTTATTTTTCCCTGATTCTGTTTTTCTTTCTAAAAACTATAACTTGCAGCATACACAAACAAAAACATTGTGTCTTCAATGCAAAACATTATTTTCATAATAGAAAATAATTAAGCCTTACAATTTTAGTCAAACTCGCAGGTACCAGATGTCCTTTTACTTCATAATAAGGAGCTCCGCTGAATTTAAGTGAATATGAGTTGCTGTACACCCACATTAACCTGACATGTTTTACAGTGACAGACGGTGCAACAAATTATATTACAAAATTATATAACTAAATAAATGTCATGTACTTTTATAATTTTCTTTTATTATATAACTTATATAATTTTCCACTATTCTTTTTTTTTTAATTCACCAGATAAAGGACATCAATCCTTTTCTCTTTATCACTCGTCTCCACAGCTTTAACTTTAGCCACTTTACTTTTATTAGCTTTTTTTTCTAAATCTCCATGTTCAGCCTGGTGAGGGTGAGTTAAGTGTCTAATTACATTTGTTGTTACAAACATTTTCACGGTGGTGAATTTCGAGTCTTCATTAACAACAAAGAGCTTCCACATTGATGACATGTTCTCGTGTGGATGTGAGTGTACACCTGAGTTGTTGTGTGCATGTTGCGCATCGATGAAACAGAACGCTGTGGTAATTGGACATTTCGCAAGAAATCACCAATTATGGTTTCTGGCTGGTCACTTTGTCCTGGTAAAGCTCTCACTGAGATATAAAAAAAAAATCTCTTTTTCACGAGTGACCGCCAAGAGGAGCAGAGATCTAATATTATATCCAATAACCCAGTGTGATGCGTGCACCTATCTGTGACACAGCACTTTTGAAAAAACCAGAATAGATTTGAGTGACAATTCCCTTTTGGTTTGTCACTACAAGTGACAGCTTTCACATACTAATTTGATCCAGTGCTGATAACTTCATTTCTAACTCGGTTAAAGTTGTTGAAAGCCAAATGTATTCCATGAAGGATTCAGAAGTATTCACATTTAATAATGGATTTGAGCGCTGAGTTTTATACAAACGTGATTTCACCAGGCTCCTTTCTACCTCAACAAAGTCACTGCATATGTGAGAGACCAAGCAGCAAAGGCATAGAGGACACAGGAAAAACAATATTGTCCAAAATGAGTTTCTTTATTTTAACCCTCAAAAAAGTTCAAAAAGACAGGATTCCAAAAATATAATTAACAGGCTCATAAAAGAGGTCAACTAAATATAACTCTAGTCAAAAAGTAACTTCCAGAAACTTAAACAAAGTGGACACAACTTAACTCAAACTGACCTAATTGTAAAAGGGTAGCTTTTATAGTGGTTTGGCCAAACCATTAACACACAATATGGGGAAACAAAAACAAACACCAATACTAACTAGCACAGAACATCATAAGTAAATCTAAAACACCCCTGTTTCTGATAGCACGTGGTTGGTCCTACTGAGCAGTTTTGTTCTCAGTCTTCAGCCACGCCCTTTTGCCCAGACAGGAAACAGCCACGGCCCCAAACCAGGTAACTCAAAGAAAGAGAAACATAATTAATATAACACAAAACATTTTCAGAAAAACCACACAATGCTATTATGTGCACGCTTCATAATATCAGTGTTAGGTTTAAGTAAAATGATTGAATTTGCAACTGCAAACCAAACTCTTAAAGTGAACAAATGGACTTATTTTACCCATGTGTGGCAGATGCCATCACAGCATATATTTGTGGATGTCCTATACGTACAGCAGGCCATACACTAAAAGAAATGCTGGTCAGTTCTTATTCCTTGGTGGCACTTAAAGAATGAGATATTGATCGCAACATACACAACTTATTGTCCTGCTTTACGTAAATCAGTTTGTGATTGACAGTTTCTGGACTTGGAGCTGTCCATCCCACTGACTGTTGATACCTATATTCATTCTCCAGCCTACCAGTGGTTTAACCCTGCTTTCAAATTAGCATCAGTTGCTTCTCCAAGAGCTTTTATTAACAGTGGCCATTTCCAAAACCTAATAATATTGCTTGTTTCTTTCTATAGCATGGCTGGGATTGTACAAGCCTAAGTGATTAGTTTTACAGCAGCACAAATCGCTCTGAAGTAGATTGTCAGCGGTGAGTGCAGGAGGTCCTCAAGAGGGAAAACATTCAGTCCTCTAGCTATTTAATTATGAGGGCAACAGACCCTTGGGTGCATGGCTTCTTTCTCTCACAAAAGAGGCTCACTAACAAACTCCGGTGAACACCTTTGATTGATCTGAAGCTATTTTAGGTGGCAGTGAAAAGAAAAAGACAGTTACAGAAGGAGGGAATGGGAGAGGAAGAGAAGAAGAAAGAAAAAAGAAAAAAGATGGAAGGAAAGTGGAGAGAGGGATATCAGAAGGGAGGGAAGTACTATATGGAGCCAGGAAGAGAGAATGAGGGATGAAGGGAAGCAAGGCTGGATAGATGGCTGGAGGGAGGAGTAGAGAGAGAGATAGAGAGGAGGGGATGTTGGCGTCTTTTCTGGCACGGTAGTTTCCTGCACACACAGAATCCACACAGGCCCAAGAGGTGCATTTGCACACATGCCCACACAAAAACACACTTTGTTAAACTGGTGTTAGGCCTTCCACTGTATCATGGGAACAGAGATGTGGATGTATTTGCATAAGTGGGTATTATACTCTGAGCCAGTGGACAGTAGCGATGGCTAAAGTAGATAAGATAATGCTTTCATTCTCTCTTTCGCTCCCTCCCTTGCCCGATTGCCACACACAAACTCTCCATTTATTGCTTACTGACTTTTTTCCCCTGTTTTTTTACTCAAAAATTCTCTTCCTGCTCTTCGTACTTTGTCTCCCTCCCTCTCACCAAACAAACACATTCATCCTGTATATTTGTTGTGCAGTTAACACTTTTCACACCCTCCAACTTCTCCTCTTATCTCCTTTACTGAACTCCCAGTGTGAGAACTTTTTCAATTATCCCTGCCTCTACCTCTGAGGGTGAGGGACGAAGGCACTGTTTTGGCAGGATAAAGAGCCCGCAGGAGGGGGCGGGGGGGGGGGGGGGGGGGGGGGGGGGGGGGGGGGGGGGGGGGGGAGGGGGAGGGGAGGGGGGGGGGGGGGGGGGGGGCCGGGCTC